>CAODLS011136754.1:0-12770 GCA_948243855.1 Flueggea neowawraea
TTAAGTATATATTAAATTTATATGAAGTTTATATGAAATTAATAAAATTTATATAAAATTAATAAAGTTTATATGAAGTTTATATAAATAAGTTTATCAAAGGTTATTTTGAAGTTTTTAAGAGGTTTATTTTTTTGTATATTTAGTATTTTAGAGTTTTTTCTTAAATTTTTGTTGTAGGTTCATTTAAAAAAAATAAATTTAAAGGCACAAGAATAAAAAGGTGAAAAATAAAAAAAATAGAATTCTGAAAAAAGTTTATGTAGAGTTTATATAGAGTTGATATTAGGTTGATTTTAAGATTTTAAAAAAAATTTGTAGAGTTGATTCTAAAAAATGGAGTAATTTAAAAAATAAAAAATAACTAAAATGAAAAAAAAAATACAAGTACTAAAAATGAAAAAAAAATACAAGTACTAAAACTGAAAAAAGAAATAAAAATGAATTATAGTTAAAAATGTAAGAAAAATGGCCTTTCGTAGTATGAGATGTAAGAAAAATAGGCTGTGTAGTATTATATAAGAAAAAATATAGTATAATGTGAGAAGAAAATAAATGAGCTGTTTATTTGTAATTAATTGTCTAAATGGAGGTATTTTTGTAACTTGCCTTAAAATATATTGGCATATTTTACACTATATACAAAAATATCTTATTTTTGCTATGTTATATATGCGATTGTTTAATTCATTATAAATAAACATGTTCATTGTTAGGGCTAATTTTGATCATTACTCAAAAATAATATTTTTTTGCTACATTATATATGTGATTGTTTAATTTATTATAACTAAACATGTTGATTGTTATGTCTACTTCTGACTAAATTCTTTAAGAGTTTATTTTTTTAAGAAGAAATTGTGAGATATAACTAAATATTAGATCTTTTATTAGTTAGATAATATTTTTCAATGAATACTTTTTTAAAAGTTACAATTAACATTTTAACTATCCACTTAACTCAACATTCAACTTAATTTTTTAAAAATTAATTAGACTATATATTTTTGTTATTATATAGTTTGTTTAAAAAATTATTTTAAATTAAAATTAGATGATTACAATTTACACTGCAATGCACGAGTATTACTTGACATCTATATAAAAGAATTTTTTAGCAATAAAAGGAGAGTTTTTATTTAAATATTTTGTAAGTAAATTGTTGATGTGTGTGGAATGAAAGTTAAAAATTTAGCAACATAAATGATGTCATGTCAAATAAGCTCGGATTTTGAAAAACGCCTAAAAATTAAAAACGTATGAGAAAATAAAACTCAATAAATCTAAAAAGTAAATCATTTAATTGGAACAATACAATTGAGAGATTATATAATAAATATAATATAGGGCTCGACACAAATTCTTGAAAAATGTTCTTTGGACAATATTATCTAACTAAGAAAAATATCTAATATTTAGTTATATTTTCACAATTTCTTCTAAAAAATAATTAAACTCTTAAAAAATTTAGAGAAATAGTAATCATAAATAGGCATAATAATCAACATATTTATTTATAATAAATTAAACAATTACATATATAATATAGCAAAAAAATATTCTTTTAAAGTAATGATCAAAAGTAGCAATAACAATGAACATATTTATTTATAATAAATCAAATAATAGTATATATAATATAGAATGAACATGATAGTTTTGTATATAGTGTAAAATATGCCAATATATTTTAACTTAATGTATTCATCTCCCTTTAAATGAATAATAATAAGAGAAATAAAAAATTATTTGTCAATTAACTACATCTTTGGTGTATTTAACTATTTTTCAAAGAGTAATAATATAGGTAAAAAATCATGTATCAATTAACTATGAAACTATTTGTCCAAAGTTTAGAAAAACTCTTTAACTTTAAAAAAGAAAAGAAAAGAAGAAAGCCTCAAAACAAGAAAAAGACTAAAAAAACTCTTGAAATATTGATATTGATTTTTCAATCTATAATTTTTGTATATTATATTTTTATAAAAAATAATTTTAAATAATTAATTAAAATTAATTTTCTTTATTATATTTTAATATAGAAAAAAAATAATTATTTTATTAAATTAATCTGTGTATCACGCAGTCATAATGGTAATATATATAAAAATTGAAGAAATTTCCTTAACTCTTGCCAAGTGTTTTAACATTTAAATGACATGTGACGTTTTGTCTCAATAATATCAAAGCTTTTGCAAAGTCGGCATCTCATTTTTTTGTTTTATTTTCTTTTTTTGAATGAATTAGCAGTTCATTCAAGAATCTTCTATATGGACTTGGCTTTTTCGTCTCTCTCTCCCGCGTCCGTTACGAAAAGCAAACCCAAGTATTTAAAGATGGCATTTATCGTCGTAAGTTCGTCGTCTCTCTGTTCATCCACTTATCCTTCCCCACTCTATCTTTGAATCTTTGTGTGTATGGTCATCACAACAACGAATTAAGTCCAAGCCAAAATTTGTTTGATGAACTTAAATTTTGAAATGTGTTTTCTTTTGGTTTCATTGGAATTTGATTAATTTATAAGTTGAAGAATATTTACTATTTTAGTTTTCTTTTTTGAGCAAAATCTACGACTCATAACACAAAGACACCTCAAAAATATTAGAAGGTTTGCTGGATATTGGTCGTGTTGTGTGACCAAACAAAATGGGAAATGCTATGCCATGTTAAGTTATATATTTCAATTGGTGAAGAAAATACAGAAACACGATTTTTATGATGGAAGTTTCGAAATGGGTGAACGCCAAAATGCGAAGGAAAGATTTACCTATTGCCACCACGTCCATACATAGCATTTCTTTATCTTTTATTTGTTTAACATTGACCGGTGGTGGTGGTCACCACTTTATAGAAATTATTAGCAGAAATGGTGGTGGCCACCATTTGTTTATATGTTTCCAATTATTCAATTGCTTGTTTTGATTTAAAATCTAGTTTACATTTTGTTGTCACAATAACTTTGAAGAGTTGTTGCAGTGGGAGTTAAAGTAAAGGAGCAGTAGTAATTATTGCCGGAAAAAAAGAGATGCATCTCATTGTTTTTTCAGTGGTTGAAAAACTGCAATCGTTGTACATGATTATCATTCACGTTTAGTTCTTTGCTGAAGTTCTGTGCAAAAACATATGTATTGGGAAATACATACCACTTTTATGACAGATTGTTTCGATGTTTACACTTATGAGTATTCAATTTATATTTTTTCTTTTATCAAATTTGTATTATGACAGTAAAAGAATGGTAATAATTGGTACAAATTCTATGTTTTTAAGATGTAATGTATTTGATGTTTGTTTTGGTGCTTTGTGGTGGCTTGATTTAGTATTTTTGAACACATGAACGGTGCTTTTCAATATGAGGTTGCAGGTTTTGGAATGGATTGTTTTGTACTGCAAATGAGGGTAAAGGGGAGTTATAAATCAAATTATTCAAATATGAAATTTTTTTTACTTTCAAAAGATTATATATATATATATTACGGGTACGAGTAGCGGCTAATAAGTTTGGGTAGATATATTCATACCTTATCTGTACTCACGTTGACTAGTTATAAGTAGGGTATAAATTGTCATCTGGACCATTTCTTTTCATTCAATTCATAAAAAACTGAAATAATTATAAAAAATAAATATAATAAATAACAATGAGTAAGTAAAAGTTTAAATAACTTCTTAAGAATAAACAATGTGACTTTTATTGATTTATATAATATCAGTAAAGAGTACATCTACAATGGAGTTATAATAATCGCTTTTAATAATTATTATTTTAGCATTAATGTTTTGAAAATTCAATTAATTCGTTATCAAAAATAATTTTAAGTTTGCGACCCTTTATTTCAGATAATAAAACTATGAAATATCAGTTAATGAGAAACATCTCATTTTTTAAAAGAAGAAGAAGAGAACAATGCTCAACAGGAATTCAATCCAAAACACCCATGAAAGTTGAAATCACATAGTCAATTAGCGTGAATTATCAGTTTTCCACATTCTTCCTTGATGAGAAGTCTGTAATTTTTATTTTGTGTTTATTATTTATTAAATTAGGTTAGTACAAAATTAAAAAAAAAAACCTTTTAGGTGGGAGGACAGAACTACCTGCACTCCATGGACGCCTTTGCTAAAACTCGATTAATAGTAATATAAAATGATAATATTCTAAAACCGACTAATCAAGTCAAAATTGTTAATAACTCTCATCCATTAAGCATAACGCATATTAGTAATTAATAATAGGAGATGATGTGGATAAACCTCAAACTATGATATATTCTACATACACTGAATTCCAACTTATCTTATTGTACCCAAAAATTATAATTGAATTTGACAGAAACAATAATTAAGAGCATGTTGGTATTGGATAAAAGTGGCCTAGTTTAATTCGCTACGTGAGACTTGAGAGAGACCCCCGGTTTACAATACTTGGGGCGAAACCCAAAACGTCACAATCGCCTCTTCTTTTCCTCTACATTGGTGTTTACGTTGACCAATACCATCCGCCAATAGTTTGTTGCCACGTGGAAAAGCTTAATCTATTACTTGAACCAAAAAATATATAAAATTCATATTTATTTAATAGTTTTGCCAATTGAATATCCATAAAGAAAAAGATGATTGAATATTTATAAATTAATTTTACGTGTTAAATATTTATTTTTTAAAAAATGAAGGTTCACGTGTGTGTCTCTAGAACATATTTATAATATGTAAATGATAAATATGGTAGGCTTGCTTTGAAAAGACGTTATAAAAAGTTGAAAATGATAGGAAGACTTTGTAAAGGGTGTTGGCCACCTGTTGTATAAAATCTGTCTATATAAAATTTCTTATGATGAGTGAAATGATAAATCTAAGCCCCGTTTAAAAAATAATATTTTGTTCAAAAATTTATGGCTTTCTAAATTTTTTAAACCTTATCAAATTCCTAAAATTTCTAAGGAAAGAAATGAGATGATCTTGAGCAAGTAAATAATAATCAATATACAACATAATTTTTTAAGAAATTTGTGCTATTTATATTATTTTTGCAATGTAATATCTAGAATGAATATGTGTTACTTATAGAATATGCTCCTCTCTTAAATAAGTTCTAAAACTTAATATGATTATTAGACAAAACAATATATAAATCTTATTTTTAGTGGAATTTGCACCACCAAAAAACATTAATATCTGAAGTCAAGAAATACAATGTAAAAGAAAAAAAATTGGAAGTTGCAACTCCCTTTTCATTGGAAGGAATTGACAAGAATAACAGAAACCGCACAACACCTGATCAAAACTCCGGAAGGGCCGTACGAAAGATTTAGTGAGCCGCCGGTTTCATTTGGGAAAGGGCAAAACAGTAATTTAAGCAATAACGAGCAAAGCTCCGTCTTTTGGCTTTAAAGGAGTTTTCTCGTAGCTGACAGTGCTTTGTCGGCGAGCTAGTCTGACTCTGGCCACTTTCTCGAGCTTTGTTTCATTTCATCGCCGATACATAGGAAAAAGGGAAAAGAGTTAATCAAAACTCAGTCGTTTTAAGGAGATTTCTCCTCGTTTTCTGTCTGTTTGATGGGAATTAGTTTCCGAGAAAATTCTCGGCCATGTCAAAGGTTTCTTTCAAAGACTCTCTCAAAGCTCTCGAAGCCGATATTCAACACGCCAACACTCTGTAAATCCTTCTCTCCCTCTCTTCTTTTTTTTTTTCTTATTTCTTTCTTTTATTTAGGCTGAATTAATTACGGAGTAAATTAAATTAAAAATTAGAATTTTTTGATAATGTTGAATCTATTGTTGCAGTGCCCTAGAATATCCAAGGGAGAAAGACGGAGCTCGTATTCAGATGAGACTGGCGTATAGTCCGGCAGCTCAATTTTTTCTGCGTCTTGTTCAGTGGACTGATTGCCACCTCGCTGGCGCCCTTGGTTTGCTTCGCATTCTCATTTATCTTGTATGTTTCTTTTTCTTGTAAATTGGGTTTGCGGATTGCACAAGTAGATTGTAGATTGCTAAATTGCTAAATTGTAGTGATAGTATTGAGGTTTTTTGGAGGTATTGACAAAAGTAGTGATTTTGCAGACCTATGCAGATGGCAAGACGACTATGTCTGCATATGAAAGAAAGGCTAGCCTTAGAGAGTTTTACGGTGAGTAATCTCTCAAAAATGGTGGTTGATTTTTTTAGTGTGTGCATTGTTGGGATTTGTGGAAGCATGTTTGCCCCGTTTTGAGTGATTCGTGAATATATGTGCTGATACGAGCAGGAGTGATATTTCCTTCTCTGTTGCAACTTCAAAGGGGAATCACAGATTTGGAAGATAGGAAACAAAAAGATTTGTGCAGTACAAGATATAGAAAAAGGGATGAGTTAGATAAGGGGAAGTTCTCCGAAGTTGATGTAGAAAGAGAAGAGGAGTGTGGGATTTGCTTGGAGACGAATAGCAAGGTCGTATTGCCTAATTGCTGTCATTCTTTGTGTTCTAATTGCTACAAGGATTGGTAAGCTTTCTGTTCCGTTTCTCGGAGATATGAACACTGCGATTTTAAAATACCGAGTGACATTGTGAGATAGGACTTGAACATGCTACATTTGTACTGCGTTTTCTTTTTGGTGTCTTATTAGCTGTATACCCTTGTCCCATTTCTTGATCCAGTAGAGCCTTTCAACTGGATAGGAAGGACCTAGCTTAGTCTTCAGTTTACGAATCATAGCCATTTTCATTAAATTTTCAAATTATTTGAACATGAAGTAACATAAGCTCATTTTAGAGCTGAAACCAACACATGCTTTGTAGCTCCCACATTTATTGCTAGTCTTGTAGAACTCTTTACTGTGTCTGACACTTCTGGCTCTCACCTGACACCAAATTTATCTATTTCCCATCTTCCATTAGTATTACTCATCATAGACGTTAACCGTTGTTATTTACCCTTTTGTGGATATAATTTCCTACTAATTGTATGATATGGTCCCACCCCACTGTCCACTTACTGGTTTTAGTTTTGAATTACATTAAGCTAATCCTCATGTCTCATGAATGAAAATCATTTAATCATCTTTTATGCTTCATGTACCGGCTAAATGTCGCACTAGATTAGGATTTGCTTTTCGCCTGATTTCAGCTTGTGTGTGTGTGTGTACACGCTCTTTTTTTATTGTTGTTCATGACATTGTTGTGAACTGATCATTTATTGTTCTTGCTTGGACACAGGTGTGAGAAGTCAAGATCATGCCCCTTCTGTCGGGCCTGTCTTAAACACGTCAAATCCGACGATCTTTGGGTCTATGTAGATAAGTCTGATATTTATGATTTGTCATTAATATTGAGGGAGAACTGTAAGAGGTTGTTTATGTACATAGAAAAATTGCCTCTTATTGTTCCCGACCATGCAGTTGTGCCCTATGATTACCATGTTAGGTGAGCTTTGCTGGGGTAGCGAAGAGAAGTATTTGTACAGGATGAAATTGAATGTCAATGTGTATATACATATGTGTATTTCTCTTGCTTGTGGATATGTTTGATTAGGCTTTCAAGGTTCAAACCTCTTCGTAACAACCAACCCTCTTTCTCATGGTGTGTGTTTGATTTTTGGTATCAAAATACTTTCCTAAATTTGACTAATTTGCATTTGGGTGTGATAGGATCTTTGTGGGTTATAAAGCTCTCTCCATCGAATTTTAAAGTCTCTTTGTACCTTGAGCGTGAACTCGAGACTTCAAAAGTATGGATTTCATGTCTCCTCATTATAGCTCTAGGTAGTTTTTATTTATTATTTAGTATGTCGTTTTATTTGCTCTCACTGAAAATTGAACATAATATTCTTAATGTTAGAATTAGTATTAGTAAATAACAAGCTCATTTATATATTTCTAGGTAGTTATTTCTCTTTTTTTAAAATCATTTGTTAAATTGCATATGAATAACATAGTAGTAAAAAAAATTCCAAATTGATGTCATACAAGATACAGGTCCAAAAGTGAACAAATCAATTGCAAGATCTACAGACAATCTCATTTATAATCACATTTTAGCCACCAATAATATGACCTTTGAATTGTAAAAGCAATGTATAGGACTGGCATAACCATGGAGTCATTCTCCGCTTTCGTCAAGTATATGCAAATAATCAGCATAAACACGAGGTTGACTACTTTGTCGACGAGCACCATAGGCGTATCCGCCATGGCTGGAGATATCTAGCCCTGCAACTTCGTCGTCTCTGGATATTCGCAGTATGTCTAGTTTGTGAAGGACGTAGAAAAGTGGACCCATTGTGATGCTAACCCAACCCACGATCACCAATAACTCGACTACTTGGCACCCAATTAGACCCCAACCCCCACCCAGAAGCAACCCGTAGGGTCTGGCCACACCCAACTCACCCGAATCATAGGCTTGGATCACAAACTCCTCTTTCGCAAACAACCCAGTAAATATCAAGCCCCACGCACCACATCCTCCGTGCAGTTGGGTTGCCTCTAATGGGTCGTCGAACCGGAGTTTTAGAGCCAAGATGTTCAACCCAATTAAAACCCAAGCCGACACGAAGCCGCAAATAACTGCTGCCCATGGCTCAACAACAGAGCAACCTGAAGTAATTGCAACAAACCCACCAAGCAATCCATTGCAAACATCTAATGCATCCCAATGCCCCACAAGTAACCGCCGGCCGAACAATGTAACAATTCCGGCAGTTGAACCGGCTAATGTAGTTGTTACCGCCGTTCGACTCACTCCAGTCCAGTTACCTTGATCGGTCGTGCCCGGATAAGACACTAAAATCTTGTCAAATGAGCCTGGATTAAACCCAAACCAACCGAACCATAACAAAAATGTCCCAAGTACCACTAGGGTTGCATTATGTCCTCTCATGGGAACCGGCTTGCCAAAAGCATCAAACCGACCCACTCGGGGACCTTCTACAAAAGCACCCCAAAGCCCAGCAATTGCACCCGCCAAATGAACCACACCACTGCCTGCAAAGTCAATTGCACCGGACCCAAAAAGCAAACCACTTGATGAACTAGGACTCAACCAACCATTTGGTGACCAAACCCAATGAGACACAATTGGGTATACAAACCCAGTAAGAAAAAATGAGAAAACAAGGTAGCTACTGAACTGGGTTCTCTCAGCAATTGACCCACTAGTGATCCCAGCAACAGCTATAGCAAAAGCCCATTGATAAAGAAAGTAACTGTAATCATAAATACCGCTTGGTACATCTTTGAGAGCAAAAAAACTCGCACCAATAAAAGGGTTGGAACCAGAACCTTCACCAAAAGCAAATGCAAAGCCAAAGAGGTAATAAGAAATGCTACCAACAACAGCATCAACAACGTTTGTAAGCATAATGTTCATAGCATTCTTGGCTCGAACCGAACCGGCACATAACATGGCAAACCCGAGTTGCATCACAAAAACCAAGTAAGCTGAGAAGAGCAAGTAAATAGTGTTGATTGAATTAGTGACACTTTGTTCCCATGAAACCGCCATGACTGTTTGAGAGAGAGAGAGAGAGAGAGAGAGAGAGACAGAGACAGAGAGAGACAGAGAAATGGGGAAGAGATTGGTTTTGTTTTGGTTGGTTGGTGTGTAAAGATGGAGGAAGATATAAAATGTGTGATTTATTACAAGAAACTGGTTTGAATGGTGGTTGTTACTACGTAGGTTAGCTGTAAAAGTTTAACCGGAACCTGCGAATCGGATTATAATCAAACCAGTTAAAACTGATCAAAACTGGAACTAAACTGGAATTGAAACTAGCCGACCAAAATCAGAGGGTTGCGGTTTAAGTTTCAGTTCAATCCCTCTAAAAATCTTCAAATCGCCAGTTCGGAACCGGTATGAACCTGCGGTTTGAATCGCTACAATACAGTTGAAACCGCCGGTTCCAACGGTCATATCTTTTTTTTTTTATTTTTTTTAGTTTTTCTTCAACTCTATAAATATCCTCACCCTATTCCTACCAATTTTACACTATTTCTTCTCTCTCAATCTCAATCTCTTCTACACTCTCATTCTCTCAAAATTTTATTTTGTTCTAAATTGCTCTTACTAATTATTTATATATTTTATTATTGCAATTATGTTTTTTATATTTCTTAAAATTATTTTTTACAATTACATTTTTCAAAATTTTTCTACTTTTTTGCTATATTTTAATTTAGTTATTTTATTATTTTAATTAATATTTGCATATTTATTTTAGAGTAATAAAAAATTTTAGTGAAAATCAAAATTTTGAAAATGTTGAAGTCCAAAATATTGGAACTCAAGAGAGTCAAACTCAATTAATTCTCACCCATTGAGATAGGGGGAGTGGAAGGAAGAGTTCATAGTTTCGATATTTTTAAAATTTATTTTAAGAAAATTCGTAGTGGTGATAAAATATTTAAAGTTTGGTGTAATTATTGTCCGAAGAAGTACTCGTTCAAATATGGAGGGGGCTATGAAATATTTCAAAAACATATAATAGTCAAGTATCCGGAAAAAGTGGGAATGACGAAAGGACAAACGCAACTAACTGAGTTTGTTTCTTCTTTCTCTCAACCTAATTTATTTTGTTATAATCATGATGAATCTAGTATGGGTTTTACCGAAATAGTTGCCGTTGATTATTTATCATTTAGTTTTGCTGAAAAATTAGAATTTAATAAATGGGTTAAAAAACATTATCAACCGGCTTATAAACCAATTAGTAGACATTTAGTTATAAAAAATTGTTTAAATTGTATAAAAACAAAAAAAAATATTAAATTATTTTCAATCAAATGATATATATGTTTTTATTTGTTCCAATATTTGGAGTGATCATATTTTGACGCATTTATATATGGGCATTACATGTTATTGGATGATGAGAACTTTATTTTGCAAAAAAGAGTTTTAGCATATAGATGTTTTGATGAATCTTATTTCACATTAAATATTTGTAAATTAATTCATACCATTTTAGAAGAATATAGGTTGGTTAACAGAATTTTTTCAATTTCATTTGATAATGCATCTACTAATAATGTTTGTGTTAACGATTTAAAAAATATTTGTCAACCGAATTTTGGTGGACGATTTTTTCATATACGATGTATTTGTCATATTTTAAATTTATGTGTTCATGATGGTTTACAAGTAATGAATGTTTATATTCAACCAATTAAAGATGTCATTTCTTATATGTGGGTTCGCCCTAGGACCCAACGAGAGTGAATGAATTTTTGTATTCAAAATGGTAAACAACCAAAACGTTTTGCAAAAGATGTTTGTACCGTTGAAACTCGACTTTCAAATTACTTTCTCAATCTATTGATTATAAAAAATTATTATGTTCTTTTGCATCTCAATATATTCCAAGTAGTAATCTTTTACCTACTACTTGGAATATTTGTGAAACAATTATACAAATTTTACAATATTTTAATGATATGAAGTGTGTTTATAAATATGACTAAAAAAGTTAGTGGCATCATTAAAATATTGTACAAATATTCCAAATAGTAGGTAAAAGATTACTACTTAAAATATATTGAAAGGCAAAAGAACATAATAAATTTTTATAATCAATAGATTGAGAAAGTAATTTGAAAGTCAAGTTTCAACAGGCACAAACATTTTTTGCAAAAAATTTTGGTTGTTTATCATTTTGAATATAAAAATTCACTTACTTTCGTTGGTCTTAGGACGAACCCACATATAAGAAAGAACATTTTTAATTGGTTGAATATAAACATTCATTGTTTATAAATCATTTTGAACACATAAATTTAAAATATGACAAATACATCGTATATGAAAAAATAATCCACCAAAATTAGGTTGACAAATATTTTTTAAATCGTTAACACAAGCATTATTAGCGAATGCAGTATCAAATAAAATTGAAAAAATTCTATTAACCAACCTATATTCTTCTAAAATTGTATGAATTAATCTACAAATATTTAATGAGGAATGAGATTCATTAAAATAACTATATGCTAAAACTCGTTTTTTGCAAAATAAAATTCTCATCAATCTAATAACATGTAATGCTCATATATGAATGCGTCAAAGTATGATCACTCCAAATATCAGAACAAATAGAAACATGTATATCATTTGATTGAAAATAATTTACTATTTCTTTTTTTTTTGTTTTATACAATTTAAGCAAATTTTTTCTAACTAAATGTCTACTAATTGGTTTATAAGTCGGTTGGCATTGTTTTTTAACTCATTTATTAAATTCTAATTTTTAACAAAACTAAATGATAAATGATCAACAACAACAATTTCGGCAAAATTCATACTAAATTCATCATGATTATAACGAAATAAACTAGGTTGAGAAGAAGAATAAGCAAACCCAGTTATTTGCGTTTTTCCTCTCGTCATTCCCACTTTTTTCGCATGCTTGACTATTATATGTTTTTGAAATATTCCATAGCCTCCTCCATGATTGAACGAATACTCTTTCAAACAATAATTACAACAAACTTTAAATGTTTTATCACCATTACGAATTTTCTTAAAATGAATTTTAAAAATATTGGATCTAGAAACTCTTCCTTCCGCTCCCCCCTCACCTCCTTTGGTGAAATTTGTTGAGTTTGACTTTCTTGAGTTCTAATATTTTGGACTTCAACATTTTCAAAATTTTGATTTTCACTAAAATTTTTCATTACTCCAAAATAAATATGCAAATATTAATTAAATGCAATGAAATAATAAAATAACTAAATTAAACTATAGCAAAAAAGTAGAAAGAATTTAAAAATGTAATTACAAAAAATAACTTTAAGAAATA
>CAODLS011136796.1:0-37007 GCA_948243855.1 Flueggea neowawraea
CTCTTGTTCAAGGGCAGGATTAGCACGCTTCATCACTTTCCATCCCTCAGTTGAACATATAGTTTTGAAGTCCTTCACAACCATACGAACACAAATCAAGGAGAGTCGTGGTGCATCACAGTTCCTTGACAACTGAAGCACATCAATTACATTGTCATTGTTCAACCAACCCTGCTCCATAACGTTTATACAAACTCTTTTCAATGATGGAATAGAATATGAATGTGCCAAAACCAACAAATGGAGAACATATTTCTTCATTTCTTCTTCTTCATAGCTGCATCAGCATATTAAAAAACAAAAAAATTTGAATTATCAAAACATAATTGAAAGAGACAACTGAAGACTCCAATTCAAACAACATAACGAAGGCAAAATGTCTTTCTTTTTTCCCTGATGAAGTTTGATTTCGGAGGAGGCAGACAACATGAGTAGGTGTCTGATGAGTGCGGAGATTGCTAGCCACAGCAAGAAACATCTCAACATTTTCACAGGGTATAATAATGGTTTGCGATACAAAAAAGAATACAATGACAGAATCCTAATAACAGAATAAGCCTAAGCAGTAAGTAGACTTAATTACCAAGAAGAATAGAGAAACCGGATAAACGTGTAGACAGCTTCACAAGGTACACTGCGAATTTTCATGTATCTGAAACCATTCTTTACTATTGATCGCTGAAGAATATTCTCCAGCACTGGTGACGACATGCTCTGCACAAAACAGAGTTAAACCTGACAATCCTTCAGCCAGCCCATTATGACAAATTCTGATCAAGCTAACTTGCATTCATTAAACAATTAAAAGCAAAAATATTTAACAAAGCAATTGCTATGTGAAATTCAGAGCACTTTGAATTGAGCAATTCATCAGTAAAAGTTCAACTAACTCACCAAAACGATGGAGTGAGCAGGAATGTATGAATTTCCCTCTGTGACAATGTGAATATCTGCACCATACCCTTCCTTGAACAGCCTTTCCCACATTTCTTTTGCTTCCTTTGCCACACAAAAATACTCCAATTTCCTTCTGCAACAATCATGTCTCTTAACTGATTTATCAGACAGAGGTGGTGGTTTGGGAATGTTATAACGATTACATGACACAGAACAGGCAGGATCTTCCAGGCCATCCAAAATATCGGCAGAATTCACTTCCTCTACGCGCATATTGAAACATCCACCAAAGGAATCACCAGCGGCATATAACCAAGGTGAATCAGAATCTGGCAAAGCCATCAGTTTTCAATGCAAAGAATCTGGCCCAAAACCAAGAACACAGACTCCAAAATTAAACTTCCAACCAAACCATAAAGCAGACTGAATGAACTTTAACATAAATTGTATCAAACATTCAAGAAAAACTAAAAGGCAAAAGTACTTATCAAACAGGCAAAGAATTAATATTAGCAGAAACCATTCCTTGCTTAAATTGAGAGACAACAGATTATAAATTTCGATCAACTTACACAAAAAACAACTCTCATCAAATCAAAAAAGAATATTGATATTGTGAATTTAAGTTAACCCGTGATAAATTCTACGCAAACATTCAACTAAATCGTTGAATTTAAACAGTAAAACACCAAACCAACAGTAATAAAAGAAAAGAGATATCATTCATTCACAACCAATTTGCCCAATCAAACATAAATAAACAATTAAACAGATAATTCACTATTGCCAGAATATACCTTTGAATGAAGCAGCAAATCTTCCTCAACAAAAAAACTGAAAAGGTTTGCTCTTTCTGATATAAAAATAATATGTATTGATGAAACTATATGTGGAATAAATTATGTGAGACTAAAACTGATACATAGTATATGAGCTGTTTGTTTCCAGAGAAAATTTGTGCCAAGATAATGAAAGAGTATTGTGATTTTCCCGAGAAAATGGATATGCAAGAAAAGTAGTGATACTGCTGAAAGGTTATTTTCCTCCACCGAAAGGCTTACTCTTCACGCCAAAGTAATATTTCACTAAAAAAAATCATTTTTTTAAAGAATAAAATTAATAATTAGCAAATAAAAAAGACAAAAAAGTGAAATCGGAGATTGAAGGGTGGCTGGAGAAGTAGATGGTAAAGTGTGTAATGTGTGCAGAGAGGGAGAGAAACGACACCGTTTTGAATGAGAGAGAGAGAGTGATGATGGAGAAGAAGAAAACAGAGGAAAAGAGAGACCCATTAATGGAATGGAAATTGAGGCACGGATCTTCTTTATATACAGACGATATGGTAAGAGAATTTGGTTTTCCTTTTCTTTTTTTGGTTTTTTATTTATCACGTGACGATATTTTGCATTTCTCGTCTTGGTGAAATTTTTTATTTGCGACCATAAATCTAGGGAATTTTGCAATTATTATTCTTTATATTTTATTTTTTGAATATTTTTAAAGAAACTCTGAGATATATTAATTTTTTTAGTTACGTAATTAATTAATTAAAGTGGGATTTTAGTTTTATTATAGATCAAGTCTATAGATGATATTGTCCACTCTAAATTCATAAATATTTACAATTTTATTATTAAAAAGATATCAAAGTGGATTGACATAAAAATATATTTATAAGTGATTTTTAATTTTAATTTTTAAATTATGTAAGAGTATCACAATACAAATTTAGATGGCTTTATGACCAACGTTTACATTTTATGTAAATTCATTTTTTTTGAGAATTAGGTTATGATCAAATCTGTTAAAACTTTGATATCAAGAAATCCACCTCTAATGGAGTTTTTTTTAAGCAAATCCTTGTCTGGGTCAAGGCTAGTAATTAAAATAAAATAGTTTCTTTTTTGAAGTTCAATTAATTAGCACAGTTGCTTTCATGCGACGTTACATGTTCCGGCCATTTCACATAATCAAGCTTTTTCATGCACAAATCACTGTTTACGTCGGACAAACGCAAGTGATGGATTAAGTTATCACTATTGAAATCAAAAGTTTGAGCTATTTGTTTGATATACGCCTAATTTTGGATCTTTTTAATTAATAAGTTATAACTCCATGCACTCTTTTTTTAGCTAGAAAATTAATCCATTTTAAGTACAATATTTGGATGTCAAATATTCCTTCTTAATCAAGAAGCCTAAGCCAAGGGCATCGAAAACCGTCCCGAACCGGAGTATGTATTATGATATGTACGTAATCCACAGTTTTTAAAAGTCTTCTAATTAATTAACTCATGATAAAACTATAACTTTATGCTCAATTTGTTAAGTAATTAATAGAAAGGTCCTAAAGAAAATCTCTCTTTCTCTTTTCTAATTTTGTGAAAACGTAAGAGAATTTTGTTTTAAATTAGTATTTTGTTATTGCTATAAAAAAAATACTTCAGTAGGTCGACATGAATGTGAATTTAATAGTATCAAATTGTGTACAAAATCCTACAAGAGAAGAATCATATATATAGTCAATCAAATTACTACAGCAATTTTCAAGATTTGTTTTAAGTGATTTATGAATGTGTAATTCAGAAAGGTTCTAAATACTACGAATTAAGGCAATTTCTAAATTAAAAAAAAAAACTATGACACTATATATTCCTTTACTTATCTAATTAGAGTATTAATATAGTATTAATTGTTATTTAAAAATTTAATTATATCTTTTAATAAGATTTTTTTAAATTAATATATTCATTATTAAATCAATAATTTGTTAAGTCATTCGATTTATTAGCAGGACCAATAACAAAAGTTGGAGTCCTCGGACTCAGTATTAGCCACTTGGGTAAGGATTGACCACTTAGGCACCATGATATAGCCACTAAGGCACAAAGCATAGCCACTAAGGCACACACTATTAGTTACTTAGGCAAATGATACAACATCAGTGTGTCAAAATACACTACTCCGTAGCTGGGTGTTACAAATCAAAATATTTTCCAAAAACGTATTTAAATGCGCATTTGAAGTGTTCAAATAAGCAGAGTACATGCTTGCTGAATTTTTTCGTCAAATCATATCAAACGTTCAGACAAAGTATTTATTACAAAATACTTTTGATTCTAAAAACAAAATACTTAGTACAGTGACCGTACTTATTTCAGAACAATACATTTGTTTCAGAAAATATTCTTAAATCCTAAAAGAAAATTTTCTACAAAAGATTCCTTGAAATCCATAACTTAACATTTATTACCAAAATCAAAATAAATATTAAAACATAATATTTATTTTGAAAACCAACAAAGTTTTCACATCAAAGGTTATCACAAAAGTCAAATTATTAGGATTTTCAATCCTTTAATTATTCCAAATTACATGCTAGGGTCGTAGTACAACAAAAATATATACATAGTTCAGAGGACACAACATATGTGTCTAAAGTAGCTACCGCACTCACTTGGACGCCGATCAAATAATCCAAATCGTGGTCCACTGGCGAATAATTGGTCTCCTCGAAAACCAAGCAAAGTTGGAATAGACATATCAAAAACAAATCAAAACAAGGTACTGTGGTTGCACCATAATGCATGCAAATGCATATGCAAATGCAAACGCTCAGACAAAACCTAAAACCCTCTTTCGGACCAAAACCAAACATAATAAATCAAATATTACACCTCGGTGTAAAATTACACTTTAGTCTCCGAACTTTAAAAAATTATAATTTAGTCCCCAAAATATTCCAAATTTATTAATGAGTCCCTAATACTCCAAAAATCATTAATTAACCCTCAGAATCTCAAAAATATGTATTTTAACTCTTTAAATATAGAAAATCCAATTTCAGTCTCTATAATGCACAATATCACTTTCAATCCTTATGACAAATTATTAAAATAGTCCAAATTTTGATTCAACCAATATAAATCAATTTAAATCACCTAAATTGGTCCTACTCAACCTCAGGAACTCAAATCTACAATTGGTTTCGCAAAAACAACTCAAAACCATCATCAATTTGGCCAAAACCGAATCTAACCCTAGCCCAAGTAATAACTCATCAAATATCGTGATTCAAGGCTTGATTCACTTTAATATAACCTCAAACAATCATATTCTAATAACCCTAAGTATCAATTTCATCATAATCACTCAAAATCTGAAACCCTAAGCAAATTTGGGCTAAAAGGAATTTCTGAAATTAAGTGCGTAAAATGGATGAAATGAAGTGATTGGAACTGAAATTTTAACTCTAGATATGTTAAGGAACATTAGGGAAGCAATGAGGAAGTGAGAGAATCGATCTAAGACTGAGAGAGAGTGAAAATGAAGAAAACAGACCAAAGCGGTCTGGTTTTGGGGTTTAAAACGAGCTATAGATCGAAACGCACCGTTTCAGCAAAAACCAAGGTAACATATGTCATGCAAGTGCACAACGCACGTTTTCAACTTCCATAACGTACGTTTAGGCATTTAACTTACGTTGTTCTTCATCTAGTGGCCTTGGATCGAAGAATTTCGTCCACAACGTACATTGCATAATGCTAACGTACGTTGTTCATGATCAATGTAAGTTGTACACCACAACAACGTTGATCCTCATTTCTCCAGATAATGTGTGTTTTCTTGACTGCAACATGTGTTATCAACCTTCCAGCAAATATACACGACATTTCTTGCTTCTAAACTTGTCCTGAACCATTCTTAAGTCTCCACAACACCTAACCTTGCAAAAATTACTTCAATTAACATCCTCAAACTCCAAATCAACATTCCAAACAGCTAAATATCATCACAAACATTCAAGGATTGGATTGAAATTGAACGAGGTTCAATCGAAATCGAACGGGGTTCAATAGAGGATATTTTTGGAACGAACGAAATGCTATAGAGAACTCATCGGAACGGACGAAGTATTACATACTTCCCCCCTCAAAAAAAATTCGTCCTTGAATTTCTAGAAGATTAAGAACATAAGGATTACAGAGATATGCAGAATGCTATCACATCTCTAAACCTCAGTCTAGTTGAATTCTAATATCCCAAAATCATAAATCAACATAAATCTCCAAAATCATATCATAATTCATAGCTCTAATAGAGCACTCATAGAGAGACTAGCCACTAATCTACTAACATTCCAAACTTCTCATACCTATATATGCAGACAGACAGAGATCGTACAGAATATGCAAAAACAAGAGCAAATGATATTGAGAGATACAAATCCGAGTAAGAAGATACAAACTCATAAATCGACAAAATTAGATAAGTGCGGATTCTTACACACAACTCATCAGAGTGAAGTCCCTCTAGAACTTCCACTGACACTCGAAAAAATTTGGTTGATTGCTATACACATTCTATAGCCTATGCATTGCTCTATCAAGGGCCTATATATGGAACGATTATTGTTATAGTATAATACAATTCCAAACTGGTTCTACCCTTGATTATTATTAGCGACCAAATGCAGAACGAATCTGAGACAAATTTCTTAAAGAATTAAACTTAAGATATCAAACAGTGCAAAAGCACACAGAGTCAAAAGTGTATATTCTCAAAGCCAAGGAATTATATGTCCGAGAGTACAGACTCAGACACTTATCAAAAATCAGACTGCAGAGATTCCAATAGACAGAAAATTAATAGGAACGAAAGCAAAATGAGTTAGACAACTTTTGACAAGGTTACCTGGATTAAAATATGTCATCACAACAAAACCCAACGGCAACCACAGAACTCAAAGAGAATACGACAGAGTCAAATATTGTTAACGGAGATAACACAAGGAGATACCACCTTTGCCATACACTTTTCAACATTTCTTGAGCTCTGAATCCTACTAACTTTTGTAATTCCACTAGGGACATCCAATATGGTGAAATCGATATCGAGTCGACACCGACTACACCTTCATTGCAAATCCATTTCCCGTTCAAGTGGAAATTCCTTAGTAACATATCAGAAAATTCCGCATCACTAGCATGTCTTCTAAACTCATTTATGAGCCTTTGATACTCCATTGGAAATAAGCCAAATACCATTTACCATCACAATGGATCATTCTTTCTGCCAAAACTAATGACACGCTTATCGTGATAACAAAATTCGCTCTAACCTGACGGTCAAAAGCACACCTACTTTGAAAAGCAATCTAAGGTGACATACCAAGCCAGAAGGTGATTCCTACCAAGATAAGTTCAAATTCTACTCAATTGGATGTTACAAAACAATTGCCAAAATACACCTATTCATGGCGATCACGCAACTCCAAAAACTCATATTTAGCTAAGACATAGCTACTAAGTAGTGAATGCTAGCCCAACATATCCATCAGAATGTGAAGCACATTAGAATGCGCAACACCAGAGTCAAACAACATGTATACTGAAATATACAGAAGTCCAAATGGGCATTGATTCAGAATTATACCCAGAATTTGTAGAAGTTCAAAAGGATACATAGTGAAACATACAGAAGTTTATAAAGATTCAAAGGAATACATACGAAAATATGCAGAGATATACAGAAGTTCAAAAGAGTAAATTCAAAAATATGTAAAAGTTTCAGAATAGGAAAGGTACAAGTTGCTGCTGCAATCGAGGCTTGAACCTCCTAACGATTCGGATAATAGTTCTGATATTGATTCCCTCCTACTGTGCCATTATGGCCCAAAGAAATAGGGAACCCCAGATCACCTGCCCCCAAAAGAACCCGAAGCGTCATGTTGTCCTGCCTGGGACTCGACAAAAAGTCGGTAAGAACATTCAGTTATCACATGTCCTGACTTATAAAGAGAGAGAAATGATCGACTTATACTAGGTGTAAATCTAACTAATACTTAATTTTTGTTGTCAATGTTGTTTAGATTTAATGGGTAGTGTAAGTTTATTTTTTCGATATATTTCTCATTGTTAGATCTACGAGGAATGAATGATAAAAATTAGGTGTAAGTGTCTACTAAAAGTTAATCCTTTACACATTCATATATAGAATGGATCTTGCCGTAAATTGTTGATCCATTTGATTGCCAGGGTCGACCAAACCAATCACACCGAATCGTAGCATACAAGGTGAATCGCTAATGTAACTATTAGTTTCATCATCACACTAGACATGGACATATATCTTGATTCGAGGCCGAACCACAATTTTTTTTTGAACTAATCAATAGTCGATACGTTACATCTTCTCCAACATATAAATACTAGATTGCACAAGCCATGAGGCCCCACTAACTTCTCGTAAGACATTTCTCTCTCCTTCGGTCTGTCACTCTATCTTTGCCTTCGCTTCTTTTAATTACTATTTTCTGTCAGTAACCGACTTAAGCACTAGAGTGAATGCCTCATAGCAGCTCTGAGATCCCTTCTGAATCCTTCCTTGCTTAACAAATTCTACATTGGACTCGTCAAATAATACAACGTCCTTATCATCAATCATATTGCATAGAAGCAGATATAATTCTTAATTGTTAAAAAGGTGATGTATACAAAAGTACAAAACAAAGTTGGAAGTATGTAATCCCGTGAGGGTCGCTGCCGGAAGGGGATATGAGCCTTATTCGCACAGCACGGATTCGAGTGGGAATGACGTTAAAATTAGGTAATCCTGACAATCGAGGATCCGTGTTGTGCAATAGAGCAATGTATCCCCTTGGAAGCTTGTCTCACTGTAGTGCTACGGTGACCGCACTAGTGCACGGATTCAAGTTCGCTGCCGGTATAGCTATGACTCTGAAACATTCTGTAGCGAAAAAATAATGCCTATATAATAACGTCTAGTAGAGATATACTACTACTGATCACTTTCGACCCGACTTAAAAAAAAAAAAAGTTGGAAGTGTAACAATTTTTCCTTATGTTAAATGTGGTCCACGTATTAATTAATGGACATTGAATTTCGTAGCCGATTTGTGGAGTTTTTAATTCTCAGGAATCGGTAGTATATCGCGAGACGAGAAGAGGTATGAAGGGAAAAGATGGACAGGGTGGTGGATAAGACAGGAACTTCAGTAGGGACCACCTTGCACAATAGGTTCATTGGATTAACGGGAGCGGCTAAGCAATCAAAACCTTACACGTGCACGTCCTAATGTAATGACAAGCCTACCACTAGGAGTGGGTGCTGCCAAACCAGACCCTAAAACCTAGTCCCCTAAATTTATTTTTAATTCACTAGAAATTTCAGTGATAAATCTTTATTAAAATCACATACTAAATTAATGAAGAGACAAATTATTTGGAAATTTTAAAAATATATTATATATTTAATGCTTTTTGAATGAATATTTGACACCAGTACTTATATTTTAAGTTTTGTTGATTCGTAAAATATATTATAATTACCAATAAATCGTCTTCTTTCCTTTATTTTTTTTAAGTTATTTTATTTGCTGTTATTAGAGTTTTAGCATGCATCTCTTTAATGCTATAATTAAATTCAATATTAACTAATTTCAAGTTTATTGGTTATTATTTCTATTTTTAAAGGAATATATTGTTTTAAATTATATTAATCGGTGCATTTTAGTTTTTATAAATACGTATCGTAATTTGTAATATTCAGTGTATTATTTTGCAATTTTTTTAATTATCACTCATTCTTTTTAAACAATATGTAATACAGTAATTAGATCACTGAAAACAAATACACTATTTATTGAAGATCTAGAAAATTTCATTTACAGTATTTTGCAAATTAATTTAATATTTATTATATAATTTATTAAAAGTAAATAGTCCAAAGGAAGAAAAGGCCAAAAAGTGGCGAGGAGCGATGGAGAAAAAAGGGACGGTGATGGTTCGGTGGAAAGCGAGATTTTGCATGAAAAAGATGTCAAGCGATGAATATTGGTGAGACCAACTCACTTTTGACTCTTATTTTATTATTATACGTCATTTGGGGTCCTTCTTTAATATTCTTTTAGTGATGGCCTCAACTGAAATATTTTTTTTTATTATATGATTCTTAATATTTCCCTTTTAATTAAAGGATTTGTTTAAAGAAAAAAATTAATAATAGCATTGTCAAATAATCTATACTATCAACAGTTGCAAACATTCTACGAATTTCGTCCCTATTTCTCTCCTCTTAGAGGTCAAACATTCCAAAAGATTCACCTATCATATATTTTAATCTCTAAACTAATGAGAAATTAAATCATTATCTCAATTGAGAAAACAACCAATTATTAACAATATTTTTTTACACTAAAAGATACAAAAATGTTCTACCCATGAAAAAAAATATTATTTATGGTATGACTTTTTAAAAAATACAAGATTCTGTTAGTTATGTGTTGTTAAATACTGACATAATATGACATATACACTATAACAATGTTACATTAGCACTTAATGCATATAGTTAATGGATGCTAAAATTTATATTTTTAATAAAGTTTAAGCATTTTATAGTATATTCTAAACAGTCAAGCCGTAACCGATATTTTTTGCAAAGGTCAAATATTTTCATGTCATTTAGCTTTTTTTTTAAAAAAAAAAAACCCTTCAATTTTATTCTCTTTGTCCATTACTATTAACTGATAGTAGCAAATCTCACAATCCAATATACGTTTAATGGCAAGAGAATAAAGAAATAAAAGTTTACAAAAAATAAATTAACGTGAAGAATAGAATGAAGGTTTAATAGGTATGCAGTAATAACATAAATTTTTGCTATAGAAAATGATCAATTTTTCAGAAAATATTGCCATGTTTTGTTGCATTATTTTTCAATTTTATTTCAAATTTAACCAACTACAAGTATGCCAGTAGTTTTTCCTTGTCAAGTGTGGCATACCGATGTAACACTCATACTTTTTTTTTTAATAAAAGTTTGAGACTCAAGAATTAGTTATCACAACAGGGACATCCCAACTAGATTGGCACCTCCCATACGACCTTTTCGTGCGTTTAAGCTCAGTTATAGATGTGACACTCATACTGACATATCATATTACATAACAAAAAAAACGTTTATCTTTTTAATTGAGATACTAAAAGTACAATTAATTAAGTTCATATTCACAATCTATATGTGTTAAGCCATCGAGATTGAACATTTAAACTTGTGAATACAATTCACATACCTTTAGAAGAAAATTAATAAGTATAGAACAGTACATAGTTTTCTTTTTCACAAAAAAAGAAAAGGATTTGCTGTTGAGTATAAGTCAAATATTATGTGCAACTTCCATCAAAAACAGTGGTCCTTTACAAATGTAGAGAGACCACAGACGAGGTATTGGAGAGGAGAGGAGAGGAAGAATAATAGTGGGAACATTCAAGAGGTCTCCAAAAATTATGCCTGCAAAATCGGTGACTAAGTCGGTGGGACAGAATTTGTCACGTTACGGCCATAATGCGCGAAGACACTCGAATTTTTCTTTGAACAAATGAGTTATTAGTGGAAATTCCAACAACATGCATGATTTGGTGCCTAGAAATTTCGATTGCGTTGATGCTGATGCCTGCCTGAGGACGGACGGCCTTCATATTCCTAAACCTAAAATGCCTTCATTTTTTTTTTTGCCTACAGGTCATTTTATCGAACTCGCAAACCCTTTATTTACTCGTATTAACGTTCAACTTACTATTTTTTACTATTGAAGTTGATTTCAATACTAAATAGTAATGAGTTATAAGTTTACTAGTGTTATAAGGCACATTTTAAAGAATGAGTTCAATTTTTCTTTTTTTTTTATCAAGAACTGAGTTCAATTTATGAGAAGAGGACTCTGACTCTAGACTAAGAAAATTTTTACCTGCACTTGGTGTTTAATTATACTTATGCACCAAATCAATCAGAATATGATATATAAATAACTGAACTCATTCTAAGAACATGTTTTAAGAATTCTGATTGGCTTGATGTATGAGCGGGAATATACACTAAGTGTAGGTAATAATTTTCTCTAGACTATACGTGTTCAATTTATGATATTTTAAATATCACAAAAATAAAGCATCATAATTACAAGAGATTTCAATAAACGTACATATTTGTTATTAATTTTTTACAAAAAGAATGATAAATTTAACCAAACATTTGTTTAGATAACATAATTCAAATGCTAAAACTAAACAAGCTCAAACATTCATCAAAGTTTTAGACCGATATAAAAATAACAACTTAAAGTTAACGAAATCAATTCGAAAGATTTCTTTGTGAAAGCCTAACTGTGACACCTTTCCAGAACTAAAATGAGTCTAATTGAGAGCACGGAAAGATATGTGAAAGAACCATGCTTGGAATCCTAACTTAGCCTAGCCCATGAATTTAGTTTTTGCATTGATTTATGGTAAATTTGTCAAACATGTGATTTTGGGTCACTGCAAGTGCTGTCAATCTTTAACTTTCCACAAAGATTTGCCTCAAGAAGTGCGTGATTAGAGTTGACAAGTTGGAACACTGAAAGATTGCGACGACTGCTCTTGTAGAAGGAAACGTATTGATGTGTTTGAACTCTATTAATTTCATGTCTTTCACTTAAAAACACCGGCTAAAAACATTAGTGTTAGGATACAAGTGTGAATGGTAGTTATTCCAAATGGAGAGTTGTGGTATGTGTGAAGGATTTATAAGTGATATAGACTCATAACTCATTATCTTAAGGTTTTGGGTAAAGATGTGGTGTCAGGCCTACTTGTACTCTTTAACTAGGCCTACGCACGAGGCAGGTCTCCCTAAGACTCCCCGGATCCAACAATTGGTATCAGAGCCAATGGTTTGGCTGGGACATGCAATAAAAAGTATGATGCGGTGGTGGTCCGGTATGAGTGCGGTAATGTGGTGAAGAGCTGTATTGACTGATGTATCCCAGATATACTGTGTGAGCGGCCAAAAAAAGCTTGTAGACGAAAGGGTAGAGTCATGAGAGAAACTCTTGGTGACACTGTGGTGATGCGCAAACACGAGAACGGTGAAAGAGTTATGTTGACTTCTAAAACCCTTGTGTAGTGTCTGGTGTGAGTGGGGACAACTCGTAAATGAGTGGAGTCATGGAAAGAGCTCTTGGATTAAAAATTCCACATTAGTAGTTGAAGAGGTCCAAAAAGAAATTCGCAATACTGAGAGGTTTTCGTTGCAGAGGGAGCAGATCTAAGCCCGATGTGGAAGAGATTCACACTTGAGGGGGGCATTGTTAGGATACAAGTGTGAATGATAGTTGTCCTACATTGGAGAGTTGTGATATGTGTGAAGGACTTATAAGTGGCATAGACCCATAACTCATTACTTTAAGGTTTTAGGTAAAAATGTGGTGCCAGGCCCACTTGTGCTCCTTCACTAGGCCCATGCACAAGGCAAATATCCCCAAGACTCCCCGGGTCCAACAATTATGAGTTCATAGATAACGTTTAAAGAAGCGAGGATTGTGTGATTCGTTGCTACAGTGGGGGAAGGTGACAAGTCTGCATGTAAGGGTGGGTTGGGTGGCTTTTTGTGTTTGAGGGAGACAAAAGAAGACGATAAATGTATACAAAAATATATATAAAAATTGATCATGAGAATTAATTATTTAATTGGTATACATATAAAAATTGATCACAATATTTTGCCATGTAAGCTCTTAATTGATGCGTTCTGATAACAATGGAATTAATCCTCTTTAGAGCTGGCACCAACGGCGGAGCCAAGTGGGGGCGGCCTCCCCCACTGGCGGCAGAGATACCCCTTATTACACCCCCCTACACAAACCCTAATCATCAGCCACTCCTTGCTGCAACTTCTTTGAAAGACAGGGAAAAAGATGACAAGAATGACAACGTGTTGTGCCCTTTTTTTTTAATATATCTTCTACGAATGACTAGTCATTCTCTGAAGAATGACCAGTCGTTCGCTGAAGACAAAATGGACTTAATTGGGCTACACAACAACAAAGAAACACATTTCACTCTCACTCACTCTCTCTCTTTGACTTCGTCTCTTTCGAAGCAAAATCACACACCAGTTGTCCAAATCAACTCGCCGGCGTCGTTCACCTCCTTCTTTTCGTCGTCCGCTGTCGTTTGACTTCTGGTAAGTAGAACTCATTGAAGTCTTCTTTCTTTTTCTTTCAATATCTAGTAAGTTAGGGTTAATTTTGATGGAATGATGGTTAGGTGTTGTTTGTGAATTTGTGAGACATAATTTCTGTTGTTTTCTAATTAGTTTTGTTGCTAAGTTGACTTGATTTTCTTTTTGTATTTGAGGGAGATTTTAGATCTGATTTTTTTTTTATTTTCCATATATTTTTTGATGGATTTGTTAATTGGACAGTAATTGGTTTGTATTTGTAGGGATCAAATTTGTTTGCTCTGTGCCAGTAAGTTAAGCTCTTGTTTTTTCCCCTAATTTTACTTAGTGTTTGTTGATTGTTAGCTTTTTAGGTTGAATTGCTTGGATTATTGATTAGATTAAATTAGGTTTGTGAATTAGTTATTAGTTGAACTGTTGAGAATTTTTTGGTACCATATATATGTTGATTAGATTGAATTAGGTTTGTGAATTAGTTATTGGTTGAATTGTTGATTATTTTTCAGTACCCTATATATGTTGAATACAATATAGTTTTTGTTGCCAAAAAAATTTGATTCTAGTCAATCCTAGTTCGTCCCCATGTTCAGAGAATCCTAGCTCTGCGACTGGCTGGCACCACAGTTTGGATGAAGATTGATATGACATCAGCAATAAAACTCATTTAATGTATTTAAGATTGTAACAGAATCGTTACAATTGTCACTAACAAAGAATGTTACGAGATGTTAATGTTTTCTAATTAATTTTCCACTCTATAAATAGTCATCAGAGACAACTTATCAATATACGTTCTACTTGCTACATACACTTACACTCTGCCGAATTCTCTACTGACTTGATAGTTGAAGATTCTCGGGGAGCAACCTGACTTCATTGTGTTCTGTATTTTCAAGTTTCGAAACAATGTTTTAAGTATTCATCATTATTGTTGTTAATTTTCTGAGAGAATAACAAAGATAAACAAATCTGCATATCATTGTGGTTGGATAACTCAATTTTTAACAAATCCATAAAAGAGGTTTATCTATAAATCCTTGTAGCTGAATATGTGAACCAATAGTATTCGTTGTCAATTCTAGGATGCACGACGCAGAATTCTAATCTTCTCATCGTGAATGAGTGGGTGAAAGAGAGAAATGGAAAGTTCTTGTAAAGCCCATATACTAGTAGTCCCTTACTCAGGTCAAGGCTTACATCCGTTTTCCTCTCAAGTCCATAGGCTTGGGCACATCAGTCGGCCTGGCTTCTCTCGACGTCACATCCGACGGCTTTGACGACATCGGTTTTCATCCAATGGGCGACCCAAACCTCTCTCTACCTTCCTGATTATTAATAGGCTTGTAGTAAAGCTATTAAAGTCGCCTTTAATACTATAGAGCGAAGGTTTGAATTCGAACTAAGTATCCATTTTTTTCTTAAGAACCTAATTGTGACACCAATATGGAACTAAAATGAGCCCAATTGAGAGTAGGTAAGAACCAAGTTAGCAACCCAGTTAGGCCTAGGCCGTTTAAATAGTTTTGTTTCTGCACAATTGAATTTGGATTTTGCATCTTCCTTCTTTACTAATTTTCAAGACACTGATTAAAACAAGCAATCCCTTTACTATTGGGTGGGGAGGGAGATTACACTTGGACAAGATTACAATTCCACATTATTGGTATCTAGTCCTATTTGCCAAATAAGAGCAAACTGTTCCTGTCATTTTAATTTGTTTCTTTCTGCTCAATTATCCTAGCTTCCTGGACCATTGATGACAGTCACGACTCTCATCAATAAAGACAAACCGGATAAGTTGATCTTTCCTAGAAAGTTACGAAATTATCTCGCCGCATAAAACACGCAATTGATAAATGCCAATTTCTGATTTAAAGCAGTACTATATGCCAAATCAAATGTCCTCATAGAGAATGTCTGTCGCCTAGAGAATTACACGAGGTTTGTGTATAAATCACTGTAGCTGAATACCTTCAGAAATCGTAAACGTTGTTAATTCGGAGAACTCTTATCTTTTTGTCGTAGAGAAGTGAGTGAAAGAGAGAAATGCAGAAGTCTTGCAAGGCCCATGTACTAGTAGTCCCTTACCCAGGTCAAGGCCATGTAAATCCCATGATACAATTCTGCAGGCGCATAATCTCCAGAGGTCTCAAAGCCACACTTGTGACATCAGTTTTCCTCTCCAAGTCCATGCGCCTCGGCTCGTCAGTTTTCTCTCCAAGTCCAGGCGCATAATCTCCAGACGTCATCTCCGATGGGTTCGACGACACCGGCTTCCCTCACTCTGGGGACTCCGACCTCTACCTTGAGCGACTAAAATCCGCCGGTTCCAGAACCATGGCCGAGTTGATTACAAATTATAAGAGCACACCTAATCCAATTGACTGCGTAGTGTACGAGCCGTTCTTGCATTGGGCATTGGACGTGGCCAAGCAACTTGGGCTAGTAGGAGCTGCTTTTTTCACTCAACCATGTGTAGTTGACTACATCTACTACAACATTCAACATGGGAAGTTGAGTTTGCCAGTGAATTCCGCACCAGTGTCGATTCCTGGATTGCCTTTGCTTGACCTTAGGGACATGCCGTCTTTTGTTGGAGTTCCGGGGTCTTATCATGCCTACTTTAAGATGTTATTAGATCAGTTCTCGAACACAGATAAGGCTGATTTTATCCTCATCAATACTTTTTATGAGCTGGAGCGTGAGGTACGTATGCATATATACTTTCTTTATAGTTTAGCGAAAATTGTTTAATTTCTTCATAGGTCTACTGAGTTTAGGTTTATAATAGTTGTATGTTTTATTAACTTTAGTTTATTCTGTTGTTGGGAAAGAACTAATTAATATATTTTGGTCTTAAAATATAAATTCATTCTGATCATATATATATATATATATATGTGTGTGTTTATATATAGTTTCTTTACTTTATTATGATGTTGCATAACTTTTTTTATGATAAAAATATATAATAATTGATTGACTTCTATAAATGTTTATTTTTTTAATAAATCAATTATTTATTAAAAATCTAAGTTTAATATAGGGAAGTGCACCATATAATTAGTGATTTTTGCTATTTAAGATTTCGACATCAAAACATGGAGTGAGACCCTTTATGGAGTATAATCGAATAGAGGCAAATTGCAACCGTCTCAAAAAAAAAATTTGATAGTCAGGACACTGATAAATATTGGATCCTGAGTGTACAAAGTTTTTGTTAACTTACAACGCATCAGAAAAGCACAATGAAGGAAGTGCCTGGTTGCCACTTGCTGCTCCAACATTTTTCAGTTGTTGAGCTTACTAAGTTTAGGTTAGATCATAATGATGATAATATTTTCCATACAAATTTATCAAAAAAAGTAATATCTATAAAACAGGGACCAAATTTAATGAAAATTAAGAAGTTCAAATTTTTTAAAAATTAATTAATCTTATCGTTATCATCTTTATTTGGATTATATAGCTCAAAATTAGTTAGATTGCTCATAAAAAAACTCAAAATGGATTAGGTATTATGACATATAATAAGGTAGCTAATTTTTTTATTTTTAAAATTTTCAATAAATTTAGAATTAATCTCTAGATTGAACAAAAAATTGATCAATTACTGCCAAAAGTTTGTCCAGTTCTGACAATTGGGCCAACGGTTCCATCAATCTACTTAGACAAGCGAATTGAGGATGATGATTATTACTACATCGATCTCTTCCCATTAGAATCATCCATTTCCATGAATTGGATTAGTTCAAAGCCACCAAGGTCAGTAGTGTATGTAGCATTTGGAAGCATTTCAAACCTAAGTGAAAAGAAAATGGAGGAACTTACATTAGGGTTGAAAAATACCAATTATTATTTTTTGTGCGTAATAAGAAGTTCAGAGCAAACAAAACTTCCCAAAACATTTTTCCAAGACTTAGGTGACAAGGGCTTGGTGGTGAATTGGAGTCCTCAAGTGCAGTTATTGGCAAATGAAGCCGTGGGATGTTTCCTTACACATTGTGGTTGGAACTCAACAATTGAAGCATTAAGTCTTGGTGTTCCAATGGTGGCCATGCCACAATGGACAGACCAGCCTCCTAATGCAAAGCTTGTTGAGGATGTTTGGAAGGTCGGAATTAGGGTTAATGTTGATGAGAATGGGATTGTGACAAGAGAAGAGATTGAATTTTGTGTAAGGGAAGTGATGGAGAAAGAGAGAGGGAAAGAGATGAGAAGAAATGGTGAGAAATTGAGAGAGTTGGCTATAGAGGCTGTTAGTGAAGGTGGTACTTCCGATATCAACATCAATCAATTTGTATCTAAGTTGACAAGCTCCAAAGTTTGATCCCTTGGACGTGTTTTGAGCAGATTGTAAAATGTTTGAGAACCTTTATCTTTAATAAATAAAGTCCATTCGAAATCTGTGTGGTTATCACTGAACAAATAATTTATTAGTGTTTAACATGTATAAATTGATTATGCAATGCTTTTTGTTGGATTCGGGAAAAGTTTGGGGAGAATTACATCGCGCAAGGGTCTAGTAAAGGAGTACACAAGTGGTTCAATACTACATATTTATCCAAAATCTAAAGGCAATAGGTTATACGCCTATACCGCTTATAAATCGTTTACACACACCACTATTCTTCGATGTGGGACTCCAAAAATCCCCCTCTCAAGTGTGAATCTCTTCCACATTGGCTTTAGACCTACTTCAACCACTCTTAGTATTGTGAAATTTCCTTAGGCCTTATCGAGTACTAATGTGGAATTTTAACTCAAGAGCTCTTTCCATAACTCCACTCATCTACGAGCTAGCCCCACTCACACTAGACAAGGACTTTACCAGTTAGCATTATTCTTCATTGTCCTTGGGTATGGTTATCACCACAATGTCACCAAGAGCTTCTCCCATGACTCCACCCTTCTGTGGACAAACTTTTTCGATTGCTCACACAGTAAATCAAAGCAACACAAGTCAATACAACTTTTTACCATATTATCGCACTCATCCCAAACTATTACTGCACCGTACACGTCTTGGTCCATGTCCCAGTCGAATTGTCAGCTCTGATACCACTTGTTGGATCCGAGAGTTTTGGAAAGAACAACATCGCGCATTGGCCTAGTGAAGGAGCACATAAGTAGGCACGCCACCACATTTTTACCTAAAATCTTAAGGTAATGAGTTATAGGTCTACACCACTTATCATTTCCTCAATTTTTTTTACAAGTGAAAGAATCTTTTTCATAAGCCAAACCATCATTGAATTTGAACAATGTTATCATTTTTGCTAAACATACTTATGTTGGATTGAATCAATTGTGTGGATTACATAATTTGATGAAAATTAATATATCGATTTTATGCAAGTTTTGTTGGATCGATAATAAGTCGAACTGTTTTATCTAATCAACTATGGTTCCTTAGAAACCTAGCCTAAATCTCTACATTAAGTTTTAAGCCCACTGCACATTTAAGTTTATTTGTGATATTGAGTAGAACATTAGTGTATATAATGTCTAATTGTCTGGTGGTGTGTTTAGTGTGTGTGTGGTTAGTGTATTGTGTGTGAAGTGTGTCGCATTATGTAGTTTCCACCCTAGTGACTCTACCACTTGTTACAAAACACATGGTCTCACACACTTGCTTTATATATACACTTGATGTTTTTACACAATTGTAACTATCTGATAAACACACTTTGTGATGAGAGGTACGGAGAGGATGGATCCAATACACCGTAACTTGTTTGCTCTCCTTTGTCTCGTGGATTTTCTTGGTTGATTGAGATTGTCGAACCGAGTCATCATCATCATTTGAGATAATCCTAAAATCCTCTCTTTTAATTAGTTAACATGCTTCAAGTTATCCATAGAGAATGGTCCTTATTAATTCGTGCAGTGTTGAACTTGCTCAATTAATTTGCTTCAGCTCAATGAATGCTTGTGATTGCACGCAAAGGCGAAGCTAAAAAAAATTTATAAGGTAGGCAAAGGATTCAATACTATAAAATATATAATATAGACTTTTATTAATAATTAGATATCAACAATAATTTATAAATTATTTATAATTTGAAAAATTGAAATAAAACTTATAATTTTTATTTACGAACTTTCATGATAGCAGTGAATAATTGTTGTATAATCTCTATCGTCGTGTTACCAAACAAGTCATAAGAATATTGGTCATTAATTATTTAGTTATTTTAACAAGTCATTTTATTTACTCACACTAAAAATTGAATACACAGTTTTTAGTACTTGAAACAAGTCTAATACTAATAAGTTACAATTTCATTAAATTTAGTTACATAGTTAATCTTTATAATGATTGTAGTAGAAAAAATCCCTATAGTTTACTAGAATTTAGCAAAATAACCTATAAATTAGTGATGGATACCCTTATAAATTCACCTATTTAATTAATACTAAGATCATTAATTTATCACAGATTTATAAGCTTTTCACTAGCATAATAAATGGACTTAATAGGTTTAAGTTAATTTAACATGAACAATAGTTATAAAAATAAAAAATAAGATAGTTAATAAAGTAATTTAAAGTAAATAAGGTGGTCAGTACTTTAAATTTTGTGAACAAAAACTAATGCCTTAAATTGAAAACTATTAGCTGTCCAGAAAAATGATAAGAATATATGGTGATCAATTGCTGACAATGACCAAAATGTAGCTTCGGCCCTAATTGCACGTTAATTATTACCAGCAGCTTATTTCATCCGATTCGATGTAACCTTAGCTGCGTTTTGCAAATGAATTAGGACAACCAGAATGCTAATGAATTGGTCATTTCTTGCATTCTGACAATCGGCACAACACAACTCACATTTTGTTAGGTATATAGTATTGTGTTTTACATATAGTGATTGACAAGATTTGTGGTCTCACAATTTCGTTAAAATTGTCATGCCCACAAATTTTTAGCTGGCACACCTTCTTCTCAAGCCACCATGCCATGCCTAACACAACACATAACCCGTCCTATGCTAAGTCAGGTAATTGAAAGTGTCACATCCTTCCTTTTTATATAACTATACTATAATACGTAATTATAATCACGAAAATAGGCATTCATATAGATCATTCATATCCAAATATGCAAATCAAAATTTTTGTTCAAACATACAAACAAGCTAAATAAAAGTACATGTAACAACAATCAGAGGATCCTTTCAAAACTATATGTGCGATGATAATATGATGCAGAGGAGAGAGAGTGTTGGACCTAGCCGAATGACCTATGTTCCATGTAGATAAGTTGATCAACCTCATGCTTGATCAACTTCCAAAACTGTATGATGTTAAAAACTTGAAAAAATATTAGCGATTTATATGAGTCACTACTCAGTTAGAGAAACTGTCATTGATATATCCACAACAAATAACATATGCATCCATATATATATATATATATATATACAATATGTAACAATGCAAGTGAATGCAATTACGGTTTTATTTTGGAGTTTGGGCAGAACATGATAAGTCTCAACCCGGGTCCGATACAATACGATATCCGATGGACACATAAAGTCTCATAAGCGATACGATGGTCATCTGGCAAACGAGGTACGATAGATACATAAAGGCTCAATATATATTCGATAATAATGGAGATATAAAGTCTCATAAAATGATAACGACAGAGAACCCAATATGTTGGCCAAGTCCGCCTTTTTAAGTAAAAAATGCAAGTGTCATGTCACCGATTCAATTTTCAATCAATATATGTATTTTCATGATAAAGTTAAATCATATCATATTAACATATGTCCGATAACAATAAATCAAATCATATGAGCATCTGTCTGATAATGATAAATCCAATCAATTAAACTATTCATATTGAATGATAAGTCATATATGATGATATTATAAAATATATCCAAGCATAAAATCATATCAGGTTCATAAGTAAGTCAAAGCGTTTTCACGTGACACATATAAGCACTATCAAAAATTTCCAAATTTACACATATAATGCACGAATAATCCAAGTTCATCACATATGCACATGTCAAGATAAAATCATCACATTAGACACTTTCAAAACACATAGCAAACAAGTGGAAATACCTTCAGTTTCTATTCACATGTGCTTATGATGTATGTGTCAAGTACTGAGGACTTCTAGTTCTCCAATCTATGAGCATTTGGATTCTCTAGGTCTATATAATATAAAAATTACGTTTATCAATATCCAATACACTTTGAAATTATAGACTAGTCCCTTAAATATAAATTCCTTTTAATTTAGTTCCTATATTTTAGTGAATGACCCGATTCTTTGAATTTAGTTAAACTACAAACCAATTGCATATATAGATTATAAACATCTATTCTCATTTTTTTTGTGTTATGTTCTATTAAATTTCAATTTTGGTCCCTATTGTTGATAATTCATCAAAACAATCCCCATACTTAATGTTTTGAGTTATCTAGTTAAGACAGTCTTTCCTCTTTTCAACATTTCTGGAGCTACAGGTTTTCAAACAATTTGATATAAATTTTACATAAAATTAGACATTTGTAGCTTCCTGTGAGTATAAAGTATGAATACTAATTCAACTCATAGAGTTTGTAGTGAATTTTTGAAATCAGGACTAATGTTGTCAAGTTTCTACTTCAGGACAGATTTGACATCACATAGTGTTTTGACAATAATTCATTCATTCCAGTTCCAAATTGCGATCTACAAATTGATTCCAATACTAGACACATATAGATTTCTAATGGTATAAATCACATTGTCCAATTCCATCTATAAAAGGTTCAGTAACTTTATAAATTCAAACCACAGGCTGAAACAAGGCAGACAGATCTAGCCTTAGTTTTTTGTTCATGGTTTCATCTGTAAAAATCCAAATCAATAAGGGATTGTTAGGTTAAAAACTATACTCACGTATCCTTGTTTCTGAAAAATATTAAAGGATAATTGAAAATACATAAATCTCAGTGAATTTTATATCTGAGCTTAGAATCAAGTTGTGTTATGTGAAAGTGTAAACATGGATAGTTTTAGATAAACAAGTATAACTCCCTAAATACATGGAATTAAGCTATGAGAGTTTACAGTCCATTAGAAGTTCTACAACGTTTATGTTTTACACTTTTCCAAATTAGGTTTCTAGGCTTTCAAAAATCTAGTTACAAACAGACTATTCCTTCAGCATCTGTGATTAGGATAGTTCATACTATTTCAACCATAACTATAAAACAACACAAAATTGGATTAAAACCTTCTATAAAAATTTGTAGGACACATAAATATACAAGTTTTATTATTTGAGTTTCTTAAAATGCGGTCTCTAATATGTTCAAAAGTATGAATGAAATAGAGACTAGTCAAGAGCTATTACTAGTTTAGGATTACCTTTTGTTTGTTTAAGCTCTTCTTTAGAGAAATTGATGCTCAATTGTGTGTGGGAGTGTTTTTGAACGAATTTTTGGGACTATAAGTTAATTGTGTTGATGTGGATGTGTTTGAACAAGAAAAGAGTTACATATATATTTGAAATAGGTTACCAACTCCACTAAACTATCTCCCCTCTTTTATTTTTATCTTATCCTAATGAGTCATGTGTACATATGTTCATTAAATATTTAAGCATGTGGAAAACTTTTGTCTTAATCTTTTTGATAAATAATATGCGTTCGCTTAATATTTATAAATATGGATAAATTATCTAAAAAGTCTTTCCATGTGTCAAATTTCTGATGATAATTATCTACACATATATATGTGAACTAGTTAGTTTTTACTTTTCACCACACTTACTATTTTTTTTTCATTCTAGTCCCTATCTTATTTTACCTCATACACATTTCCTTTCGAACTTAGATTCTTTTATTCTATTGTAATCTTATTTGACACAATCCAAATTAATATTTCAATTATAAATGATGGACTATATATCATGGAAATGCATATACAATACATGTACCAATATATATATGCTATGCACGATTAATTGGGATTGGGGTGCTACAGAAGGATCGGCCACCATTTGTGAATATAAGTTATTTGGAGAACTTTTGTTTATTGTGATGAATTTCCGGAGTGGTGTGAGGTATACTCAATAAAGATACCCTACATGAGGTTCTGCCCTTATTATCATTAATTATTTAATGATAGTCTCGTAATTTTAAGCTGAAATAACGTTGATTTTTAGTTTTTATGCAAATTGTTTCAACCATAAACCCCTTGCCGATGATAAGGAATTTCATCTTATAAAAAACTTTAATCATATTTTTAGACTAAAAGTTAATCAATAATTAAGCAGTATTTTAATTAGCAAAATGTGTAGCATGCTTAACAAAAGAAAATATTCAAAAAAAAAAAAGAGAGAAAAGGATATTCTTTGTTGAAGTCTTATGGCATAATTAAATGAAAGCGGGATAATAACGAACAACCACCACTAATAATGTCTTGAAGTGAACTTAATAAAGGTGAACATCAAAATGATAATGAATCCATCAGCCACCTCTTCTTGAACCCTCCAAATGATGTCAACACTCTCTTTTTTTTTTGTGCGTGAAAGCAAAATCCTTAATTAAGAATAAGAGGTGTGACTGTGAGAGTTGCTTAGTATAAGAGGTGTGCCGAACAAAATTATTATTTATAACTAATTTAATCATATTTTTCTTAAGAATTATATATTCAGTTGAGAGGTCAACTTAGGTGTACTTAGTATCATGCTAGTCATTATGAGAGTTGCTAAACTTGAAATTAAATCGTACCGTTGTTTAGCTATGATTTTATTTCAAATTAAAGACAAGTAATTAGAAGCGAAAAACGTGCAAAACGCATGCCATATGGATAAATTCGTATTAAGCTATACTGTTTTTTGCTCATTATAAAAGAGGTCTCCTTTATTTGGATTAATAACATAGATTGAGTTGAGCACTTAAGTTCACATACAAAGAGATGGGAAAGAGAGTGAATAAGCATGTACTTGTTCTACCATTCCCATTTGGCCAAGGCCACTTAAACCCAATGCTTCAATTCGCTAAGAGATTAGTCTCCGAAGGACTAAAAGCCACAGTTGTAACTTCCATTTACACTTCCAAGTCTCTGAAGCTTCCCTCATCCGTTGGATCTGTCCAACTTGATGTAATATCCGACGGCTACGATGAATCTCGATTCCCATTTCACGACACTTTTGACCATGAAGTCTACTTTGATACCCTCAAATGTGTTGGATCAAAAACCCTATCCCAACTCATTAAAACACATGAAAATTTTCAATGCCCTTTTGAGACTGCATAATTTATGAGTCCTTCGTGCCTTGGGCACTAGATGTAGCCAAGAATTTTGGTTTAGTTGCAGCTGCATTCTTTTTTTTTTTTTTTAATTCTAAAGGAGAACCGGAGACGACGAGTAGTAGTATACTTTTACTGGGCGTTACCATGTAGGCGAGTGATCCCCGCTGCGGAATGTTTCGTGTGTCATAACTGATACCGGCAGTGGACTTGGGTCCGTGCACGAGTACGGTCACCGCAACACCTCGTCAAGGGCTAACAGCTTAGGCCTGATCAACCCAGCGCGGGTCCATGACAACCAAGGCTACTCGAAACTACATCGCTTCCCCTTGAGTTCAAACTTGCGCCTCGCGAACTGAGGACATCGTCCTTCGCCGCTAGGCTACCCCTCGAGGGGTAGTTGCAGCTGCATTCTTCACTACGCCATGTTTGGTTAATTACGTTCTTTACAATGTTTATGGTGACTTGTTGAAATTACCCATTACTTCAACGCCTGTGTCTATATCGGGGCTGCCATTGCTTGAGCTCATGACATGCTAGTACCCATTAGTGAGCCAGGATCATATGTGGCTAATATGAAGTTGTCTATGGAGCAGTTCTCTGACGTGGATAAAGCGGACTCTGTCCTTGTCAACACTTTCTACAAGCTGGAGGATGAGGTAATTTATAAGGAGAATTTTGTCTTTACTGTTTTAGTAAAAATTAGTTGGATTATTATTATTTTTTCTTTTCAAAACTTTTCGAACTTGAACTAGGGATGGATATTGTAAAAGAATTTAATCATAACCACATTCTCTAATAGGTGAGACAAAAATTTGAGTTTAATTATACTTAGATCGATAATATTGAACCATTCTCTCTCTATCTCTCTTTACATGTGTGTATATATATGCAATGTTTAAGGAACTTGCATAAATATGAGCTTCTTTTTATAAGTCAATTTATTTGCTCTCACTAGAAATAGAACTCTCCTTTTTTTAATGATAGAGTTGATTTCATCAATAAACTATAAATCATATTTGAAACATGAGCTTTAATTAGATATTTTGATCCCCCTTCAAAATCTTATGGTATTTTTATTTGATCCTATCTAATTTAAAACATGAATTGATCAAATGAGATGAAAATAAGATAATAATTTTATTTTCAATAGGTGGTATATATGATGTCAAAGAAATGTCCTATGTTGACAATTGGACCAACAATTCCTTTTGTTTACTTGGACCAGCAACTTGAAAATGATGACAGAATTGGTATAGATTTATTCGCTAATCTAGAAGAATCCAAAACAATCAAATGGCTCAACTCCAAGCCAGCAAGGTCAGTTGTGTATGTTGCCTTTGGTAGCATAGTAACATTAAGTGAAAAACAAATGGAAGAACTTGCATGGGGTCTAAAGAGAAGCAATTGTAACGTCTTGTGGGTAGTTAGGAATTTTGAAAAAACAAAGATTTCAAAAACATTTTTTCAAGAATTAGGCGAAAATGGCTTGTTGGTGAATTGGTGCACTCAGGTGAAGATACTTTCTCATGAAGCTGTGGGGTGTTTTCTTACACATTGTGGTTGGAACTCAACAATGGAAGCATTGTGTTTGGGAGTGCCAATGGTGGCAATGCCTCAGTGGAGTGATGAATCAACAATTGCTAAATTTATTGAAGATGTTTGGAAGGTCGGAATTAGAGTTAAGGTTGATCATGAAAGTAGAATTGTGAAAAGGGAAGAAATTGAGTTGCGCATAAAGGTAGTAGTTAAAATGAAGAGAGGAATAGGAACGAGAGCTAATGCTATGAAGTGGAGGGAGTTGGCTATAGAAGCAGTTAGTGACGGTGGTACATCTATCAAGAACATTACTAAATTAGCATCCAAGTTGATGAATTGAATTTTTTTAGCTAGATATTCCTTAAGTTTTAATTGATGAATTAATATGAAGAAATTTAATCTTCTGTTCCTAATTTTATTTTTCTGTTACATCATCTACTAACTAATATTGTATAAGAAGCTAATGTCCTCGCACAATATTTATATGGTTATAATTCAGGATCATAAATGTGATCAATCATGTACATACAAGTAACAAAGGACATATATCCGAGGAAAAAAATGGCTTAACTAGCTCTAGATTTGTAGCTGTTTGGTGATTGAGCCCCCAAACTTTGCGGATGTTCTTCTAGCACCCCCAACGCCCTCCCTCGGCCCCCCAACATTGCCTCTTTTGAGTAATATAATTATATTGACTCTTTGTAATGTTCAACCATTTAGATTAAAATTTATTCTTCTAACCCACAAAACGTGTAACACAGTCTGATATAGACTAAAATCATCCATTGCGTATTTAGATTATATCAATGTGTATTATAAAGACTCCATTGTGTATATTACAAAGACTCCATATAAACCACATCTCTCTCACCACTTAAGTAAACCCAAGTATACAAATCCCTCTAATACCTCCATCTCTCTCATTATCAATTTCTTCTCTCCTCACCTCCATGTCTCTCTCTCACCACCTCAAGAAAACCCAATTCATTTACGAAATACCCAGAACTCATCTTCTCTCCTTACCTCCATCTTTAAAAAATAAGAGATTGATTTTTGGGTTCTTCAAGCCTTGTTAAGTGAATATAGAGTGAATGTGAAGGATTTGGAAGGTAAGAACATTGTACAGCAGGTTAAATCAAGCTTGCTGCGCTTGCGCTACCAGCGTTTGAACCATACTCAATTGTTCATATCAGTTAAAAGGGTTCAAAGTGCTCAGAATAGGCAAGTTTGGAGGCGGGGGGTGAGCCGTGGGTGGGCGGGCCTGGAACAACACCCACAAATTTTGGAGGTCAATCGCCACAAGTCACTTCTGATAGTCTTTTAGTAGGCCATAAATTTTCTAATTAAATTTTGGCCAATTTAGTCACAAAAACGAGTTAAAATTTAAATTACTCGCACAAGCTATCTTTTACAATATGTCAATATTCCCTATCTAATATTCAAATGAATAATGTTATTGTAATGAAACAAATAATGATGTACCTTCACTAAACTATATGATGAAAAACAAATCAATTTGTGAGACAGATAGTTTGTCATTTATTGAAAATATTTTTCTACAACCGAGGTGCATAATTAATAATATTGTTTTTTAATAATATTGTTAGTATAATATTGTAGGTGTTTTCTACAATTTCGGTTGTACGAAAATATTGTACATAGTTTGTGGCCCTCCTCAAAAGTAAGGATGCCAATATGAATGATGCTAAGAGCAGCTAGCTGACGAGTCGGCTAGCTGCTGGGACCATCATGTCTTATAAACATAGGTCTATTCATTTTTTCTTACACATAATCAACAAATTATTATCTAATAAAAATGCAATTTTCGGTTCTGCTGCAATACATTGCCTATGACAAAAGTTTTAGAAGCGTTGCAAATAAAGTGTTGCATAATCCCCATTATGTTTTATTTTTAACAAGTCAGTAATCATCATTATGTTACAGTGACTTGACTACTCAACTAAATTTGTAATCTAAGTAGACTCCTCAGTCAGAAACACCTTCAAGACTTCTCTTAATATGTGCTTTGCAAACTATTCACCAGAATCATTGCGGAAAAAAAAACCTACTGACAAGTCACAAATCTCAACAATCTCACGTAAGGCTACCCACAACAGGTCTAAAACTGAGATTATTGTTCCTAGTCCCGTAGATCGGGATGCGATATTGCGTCCCAATAGGAGGACGGGTTAGCTGTCAGGCACAGAACTAGTGACATTTTTATTTTTTATTTTTTCAAAATTACATTTGGTATTAAACAAATTTCCTAAATTACATTTTTACCGATTTATTTGAAACTTGTTTAAGTTTTGTTTAAAGTCTGTTTATGTTTCAGAATTTCTTAAAACTTGTCTAGAATTTATTTATATGTTATTTATATTTATTTATATATTATTTATATATTATACCTTGTTTTAAAATTCAAATTTATAAATGACTTGTTGAGATTTTATTTATATGTTATTTTTTTTTATATCTTGATTGAATTGATTGAATGTTGTTTATAAACAACATATATACAATAAATCGATAATATATAAACAACATAAAAACAAATATAAACAAAGTATATACATGTAAACAAAACACCCAAATTTTTGAAAATCACAACAATACCAACAACATTTCAAGAACATATAAAGAAGAGTCTGTAAAATTGAATATACATATTTATGAATTTAAAAATATATATTTGTGAATATGAAAATATTAAAAAATGAAATTGTAATATACAAAATATGTCTATATAGAATAAATATTATAAAATATTATAGGTGTATTATGTAATTATCACTTTGTGTAATACTAAATATATTTGTAAATATGTCCATTTAACAATAATATAACCACTTAGGAAGAAACACTCATATTTACAATAAATTCACTGTCAACTCAAGTGTAAAGCGTTGGTGCAGTGTTGATTTTAGTCAGCCCATTAAAGTAACAGTGCAAAACATGATCAAAATAGAAGCAGGATTTCTCGCATAAACAATGATGAAAAAGAATAACGCAATCCTGCCACTGAAGAAACAATGAAAAAAAATATCAAACAGATGTTTCAATGTTGGACACAAAGGAAAAAGAAAAATGATTTGGTGCATAAATTGTTATATATATATATATATATGCTTCGGCATAATTTTCTTTAAGGGTCGATTCATTGAGCCCATTTTTAATATTTTAACAGAAAATTTAAAATTACGCACATGACGGTTGAAAATTTTATAAATTATATTTTTAGATTAATAAATTACATTTTCTATATCCTTTGAATCTTTTAAAACTTGTTTATAATTTATTTAAAATCTGTTCATTTTTCAGACTTATTTATATATTGTTTATATGTTATTTCTCGTTTAAAACTTGTTTATATAAATTTTATATGTTGTTTTTTATTTAAAATTTGTTTAAAACTTGTATATATGTTGTTTATATATTATTTCTTGTTTAATACTTATTTAGAATTTGTTTAAAATTTGTTCATTTTTTGGATTTGTTTAAAACTTGTTTATCTGCTGAAAACAACATATATACAAGATATCAATAAAATATAAATAATATATAAACAACAAATCAACAACATATAAATTACAGATTTATTTACATATTGTTTTCAATATATAAATAATATATATACAATATATAAACAACCAATCAACAACATGTATCTTATTTGTATGATATTTATTTATTGTTTAAGTATTAAAAACAATATATAAATATAATATCAACAATATATAAAAATACAAATTTGTGTATATATTGTGTTAAATAAATAAACAACATATAAATAAAATATCAATAATATATAAGAACATTCAAATAATATATAAATAAAAAATATATAAATAATATAATTTATCTGTACATAATAAAAATATTTATCTATAAATTTAAAAAGTGACATATATATAAATAAATATTATAAATTATATTTATAATAAATAAAAATAAATTATATAAAATAAATATTGCAAAAATTTGTTGTAATTACCACATTCTTTAATTTAGGCATGTCCACAAATTTATGCGGACCTGTCCAGGCCATGGCTAGAGACCTCAAACCTAGGCCCTAATATTTTAAGGTCTGGCTAGAGTCAGCCTACTGACTGGCTCTTAAAGTCTCACCTTTAAGGAAGCAACAATTGTCCTGCGCAAGTGGAAAAGTGCGCACCGCTACCAAATTTACATTAGAGATTTTTTTGTGAAATTACACGCGTGATCTTTCGAATTTTAATATTTGGTGTGCATAATTCTTCCGTTTAAGTCGTATAAGTACATATATTTATATTATATTTATATTTTTTTAATTACAATTTCTTGATACTTATATTTTTGAATTTTTATCTTATTATTATTGAATTATTTATAAATTTTTTATTTTATTAAATATATTGATTATGTGTTGTCTTTTGATTGTTTATTTTTTTGTTTTAATTTTATTTTTTGAACAAAAAGTTATGCTATGTGTACAATGAAATCAAACAAGGAGATTTATTTGAACAAACAAACTCAAAATAAAATATAAATAAAATAAAAATAAAATAAAATAATGTGTTTATTTAAAAAAAAGAAAACAAACTAAAAAAAATAATGAAAACAAAATATAAACAACAAATAAACAAAATACAAACATCCATTAAATAAAAAGCATAACAAAAAACAAAATACAAACAAGATCCAAACAAAGTATAAGCATAGTGATTTTGTAATTTAAAAAAAAAAACGATGCAGTGTAATTTTAAAGGAACAACTTGTAATTTAATTTTTGAACATGTTTAAATATAAATTCAAATTTTTTTCACATGAAGATAAAATTAGCCCTTAAGCAAATTACTTAACTGTTGTTTAAGACTGTTTTATTTCCAGTTTCTGTCGCAAATTTTGTTTTTGCTACATCACCAATTCCGTCTACCTGTTCCTTTTTTCTCCATGTAATTCTGTTTGCTTCATACGAAATATATAGCATCTGGGTTCAAATAAAATAATAAGCTAAGTGACTAGGTTACTTTATGGGAGAGCAAAAAGTAAAAGCAAATTACAAATCTGTACCCAGATTAATTAAGACCACGGCTCAAAATACGGAAAACGATGAAAAGGCTTAAAATTATGTTACCAGAATGAAATCGTCTACTATGTCAAGAAAAAACAAGGAAATCGACTACCGTATTTTAGTCCGACAGTAGTAGACTCGAAACTAAATGCCCTTTTACGCAGATTTTACTGGTAAGTAATTATAAAAGAAATTGGAAACGCAACCCCACACAGGAAATTTTGAACCGAACGACAAAAAATCATGCAGGAATCCACAGGCATGCATTTTCTATAAATAGAAACGTAACCTCATCAATGCTTATCCGTCACAATCTAGCTTCCCTTTTTATATTCTCATATAAGCAAATTTTACCAGAAAGTCTATGGCAAAACTAAACCCCTCCTCCCTAGTTTTCAGGGTTCAAAGATGTGACCCAGAACTGATCAAACCTGCTAGTCCAACACCCCACGAGTTCAAGCCATTATCGGACATCGACGACCAGGATGGTCTACGTTTTCAATTGCCAATGGTTCAGGTTTATCCTTGTAATAATCCTTCAGTACGAGGAAAGGTCGACCATAAGAGAAGCACTTGCTAAAACACTTGTCTTTTACTATCCTTTCGCGGGTAGGCTCAGGGAAGGGACTAACCGAAAGCATGTTGTGGAACGTAATGGTGAGGGTGTTCTTTTCATAGAGGCCGATGCAAATGTCACTCTTGATCAGATTGGTGATTTACTTCGACCACCATTTCCCTGCCTTGAGGAGTTCCTTTTTGATGTCCCTGGCTCTGCTGGTATCGTAAATTGCCCTTTGTTACTCATTCAGGTATGCAAATTAATATTAGTTGAAGCCACTGCCCAAATAATATATAAAATAAGTTTTTTTTTCAGTAAATTTATATGATAAAAATGTTGTAGATAATAATAAATAATCAATAATTCCAACAAGCAATTTAATATGTACATATGTTTCATTTCATATATATAATTTGGTTTTTATAATACTAGAGTCAATTTTAGTACTAATGAATCGAGAATTTGATTTTTGATAAAAACAAATAAAATGACTTATCACAAAAATATACAAAAATTGGTTTTTAGTTTTGACAAAAAAATGGTTATTTTTTGTTTTGAGATTTCTTACTTTTAAAGTATCATTTGAGCGGGGAAAGTTTTCAATCATTAAGAGAATGAGAATCTCTTAACTGATAAAAAAATTCTGCATTGGTTAGTTTGGAACATTTAACAAAGAATGAATAATATGCTCTGGAAAAGCAATTAAAAAAAAATCAACCGAAAAGGCCAAGTGCAGGTAGGAATTCCTCTATATATATCATCATCTCAATATGGGAAATCTTGGATAGAATTAAAAAACTAAGACAACTAATGATCATAATCCAGGCCCTAACTCCATTTTTATTAATTAAATGACAATACCATATAATATATTTAATTCACAAGTTGATAGTTGTAAAATATGGCATCTAAATGATGATGATGCATTCTCAAATTCACAGGTGACACGGCCCAAATGTGGAGGTTTTATCTTTGCAATGCGCTTCAACCACACAATGGCCGATGGATTTGGCCTTAATAATTTCATGTCAGGAGTGGCTGAAATGGCTAGAGGGGCAACACTTCCCTCCATCCTTCCCATATGGGAAAGGCACCTTCTCAGTGCCCGAAACCCTCCGCGTGTGACTTGCACTCATCATGCATACGACGCAGTGAATAACAATGATTCCACAGTTCTTGCAACTAATGACTTGGTACATGCTGTAGTTTTCTTTGGATCAACTGAGATATCTCGTCTTCGCAAACTAGTTCCTTCTAACCTCCCATATGCCACTACTTTCGAACTATTGACAGTGTGTCTTTGGAAGTGTCGCACCATTGCCATCCAATCTAATCCTTCTGAAGAGACGCGTATGATATTTGTTGTAAATATTCGCAACAAAGCTGACTCTCCGTTGCATAAAGGCTACTATGGTAACGGTTTGGCCTTTTCAGCGGCAGTGGCAACAACGAAAGATGTGGCTTGTAAGCCATTTGGCTATGTACTAGAGTTGTTGAAAAAGGCTAAGGCAGATGTGACAATGGAGCATATGCAATCATTGGCAGATCTAATGGTGATAAAAGATAGGCCTCATTTTACTTTGGCAGGCTCATATGCGATTTCGGATCTGACTCGTTTTGGGTTTGAAATTTTGGATTTCGGATGGGGAAAGGCAGATTATGGAGGACCTGCTAGAGGTGGAGTCGGTGTTGGCCAAGACATAGGTTTTTTTGTGCCATTCAAGAATAAGAAAGGTGAAAAAGGGATTGCCATGTTAATTTCCTTGCCCAAACAAGCCACGAAAAGATTTGAAATGGAGTTGGAGAACATGTTGGGAGCCAACTGCCAAATTAACGGAAAGAACAAATATTCCAAATTTATCGTTTCTGCATTGTAAATTAAGTTCCAACATACTCTGTTTCAAAGTTTTAGTGTCAATATGTACTCTGTCTACCTCTTAGTTTGTTGGAAAAATATTTTCAAAAAAAAATAAATCTTGAGAAAAATTGTTGTTTGGTTGATATATTTAATTCAATATTCAGATAAGAAAAAAAAGGAAATTTTACAATTATAAATGTTCATGTATCATTGTTTATGGGTGGTGGTACTCGTTTTGACAAAAGTCGTGCTCTAAAAGAAAGGTTAAGTTTTTAATAAGATATTTTATTTGTTTTTATTCAATTTCGAACTCTTAACTTTTTAATCTTTATAATACAAAGTAAGATACAATTTCATTGGTGTAAAATTAAAATTTTGACATAAAGAAAAATACTTTGCCTACTTGATAGTAAATGGGGATATATGTGCAAGTGTATAAACGGTTGAACATTAAGTTTATAAAGCAAGGGAAGTGAGAAATCAAACATAAGAATTTTTACAATTGTTCGGTCCGCATCTTGACACTGCCTCTTATTTCCTTACTAGTTCAACTAGTTTGAGTTTTCACTAAACTCTTGCACCCCGTACAAAATTTTCACTCTTTATCATTTGGTAAGTAGGCAAATTATCCATTGGTTGGCTGTGAGCTATGGAACAACATTCAACCGAGTTGTTTTATAGCCTATAATTACCAATCATGTTATCTTGCATCTTAGAACAAACCATGTGTATTTTCTAGGGTCAGGCAACCTTTATTCATTTCCTAGCTAATTGATTTCATGGCTAACAAGCCTATCTACTCTATAAAGAGAGTTTTGCTATTAACATATACGAAGCTCTATACTAGAACAAGTATGGATTTGAGTGTTTGTGGTTTCGGACTAATCCAGTTCTCCAGATTTTGTAATAGGGTAAATATATGATCTTGATAAATTTTCATCGCTTTTGGAGAGAATTCATTGCTAAAACGGATTCTACGTCGAAATTTGGCACGAAAATAAGTTGACCGAAAAGAAAGGGCTTCACTAAATATTTTTGGCTTGAAATTTCGTGACTAAAGTAGCGTGAATCTCGACCCGAAATTGCGAGAACTCCTTCCACGCGGAAACATATAGTGAAAAGCCAACAAAATAGACGGAATCTCGTGCAATTTAGCAAAGACAACGGAGCAAAATAACTTTAACCAGAGAATTCCATTTGGGTGATTTGCAAAAATAAGAAACAAAACAAAAGATAATTTCTCTAATACAACACATGTGAAAAATTTAACAAAAATGAAACGTAGAATAAAATATTAAAAAATATAACAGTTTAACCGCGTGTTGACCACGTGTCAGAAAGTTAACCGCTTTTTTACTATTCTTTAAGCCAGTGAAAATGAGTACAATTCGAGTATAGACTGATAAAATAACTAAATGAGAACAAACAAAGAACATCTTTAACAATGAGTACAATCAGAGTATAAACAACAAATAGAGACCAAATAAAAGTAAATGAGTACAACCAAGTACATCTCAAGTACAGAGCACAACCAGAGTAAATGTGGAATGCAACCCGAGTACAGATTAGTGTTATGAAGGCTATGTTGACCAAAAATGATTGAGTACATGTAGAGAACAACTCAAGTACATACAGAGTACAATGAGATAACAACAAGAGTACAAAACCTTATATCAAAATATTAGTTCAAAACAAAAAGAAAACCAAGTACATAACAAGTGCATAATGAGTACGATCCAAAGTAAAATTTTTAAAATATTCAATTGCACATAAAGATATTTTCAATGTTTGAAGCTCTTTTTCTAAATAATTAAATGAATTCAAGATTGATTTTTAATTAGTATATAATTTAAGTTATTATTTTTTTAATTGGTACTTTTTTTTTATGGCAACAGCTAGGGTTTACAAAACCCTACCCATTGCCACCCATTTTGCAACCGCCGCTTTCTCCCATCTCGCTCCAATAACTATACCTTTAGCGTCTTACTCTCTCTCTCTCTCTCTACTTCTCTTATCGTGTCACTCTTTCTGTCTCGCAATCATTTGGATCACACTCTCTCTCTCATCGTTATTCATCATCACTATCTTTCTCACACTCACTCAGATCATATCGGAGGAACGAGGAAAATAGATGAAGATTGATTGTGAAAGATGAGAAAAAAAGACGAGAGAAAGGAGGAAGCGATCTGGAATCACATTGCATAAGAGGAGGGGACGAGAGAAGAGAGAAAGAGAAATCACAAAGGGAGACGAATAATGAGATGGAGGGAGGCAAGGACAGTGAACCTTAGAAGAAGAGAGAAAGAGGACGAGAGAGAGGGAGGTGAGTCTGAATGGAGAGAAAAAGGAAAAAAATTGTTTAAATAATGTGTTATTGTTATAATTAGAAATAAAAGTGTTTTATTTCATTATTATAGTGTTTTAGGTTGTATTTGTGAAATCAAAATATAAAAAAATGGCGTAAAGTGTCATTTCCCCATTCCATTTCGCGTGAATTTTTACTTCTGTTTCTAAATTTAGCTACACATTCAACGCAACTGAAGTTCAAGAGATTGCAACAATTTTGTCCATCATCGCTAAATTTAGCGACAACTTGAACACTAGATTTAACATCAAATTCATCACCAAATCTTTATTTTTAAGATTTTTTTTGATAGGCAAGAAAAATATATACTTAATTCAATAATATTATTAAATATATTAATTGATTTTGTAAAAGAATAAAAAGAAATTAATAATTGAAATAATACATTTTATATAACAATGTTATGTACATTATTTTTTTTAACAAAATTATCAGAGTTTTTGT
>CAODLS011136814.1:0-12753 GCA_948243855.1 Flueggea neowawraea
TTTTGTTTTGGATCCTTTGAAGGAGGAGCAAACAATCTTTTCTGCAGCAAAAATCAAGTCTGAAGTTTGTGAAGAGCCTAACACAGAACACCAATTCAATGTTCTGCAACAAAATGAAGTTCCTGTTAAAAGTACAATATCACATTCTGAAATCTACCAGAGGTGCAATGTTGTTATACATGAGCAAGAAAATTTCTGTGAAGCAGAAAAAGATCCAGAATGGATGGATGCAATGAAGGAGGAGCTAAGTTTGATTACAAAAAATCAAATTTGTTAACTAATGAAAAGATCTGAAGGCACAAAAGTGATAGGTGCAAAATGGAATTTCAAAACCACGCTGTATCCAGATAGCTTCATTAACAATCACAAAACCAGACTTGTTGTAAAAGGAGATGTGCACAAAGAAGGATCTGCCAGCTTGAAGTATTGCAACGCTGATCTTCAATCAGTAAACATATTCACTAAATGTTTACCAAGAAGCAAGTTTAAAGAACTGAAGTTCAATATAGGAGTTTTCAGCTTCAAAGGCAATGAGGAGTGTGAGAATTATGCCTTAGAAACTATTGAAACTGCTGCTGAATATGTCAAAGCTTATGCAGAATGAGTCCAACTGTGAAGACCAAGTCTTTAGCTTAACTGTTGCTATTTTCTTGCTAGTTGTTGTTGTCTTTTAGGAATCCATTTACTGAGTTGTGGTTCCTGATATTTTGTCTCTCTTTTGTTTAGCGTTTCCACGTTTTGCTCAAGTTTCAATTATGTACTGCTGTATTTAAACAAGTTTTCAGTCAATAAAAATTGTAGACTTTGCAACTCATTTTTCTATTATTCTTACCTTGTATTTTTGCTGTTTTTGTTCTTCAGTCACAAGTGGAGTCTAAAAAATTACTAACATAGTTCCAAATTCTCTTCACCTAGAACTATCACAAGAACCATAGCAAGATCAAAAGAGAGAAAATTTTGTTTAAATACAAAAACTGAGACTTATTCTTATGATTTCAACGATAACTCAATGGTGGGAGGTTGGGGGTACCAGTTGCCAATATCAACAGGATCACAAACAGAGAAAATTAAACGCATAAAATCCCAGAAAGCAAATAATGAAATGCGTATGTCGAACCCATAAGTAAAGTCGAAAAGAAAAGGCATTTCAAGAATAAGGAATATAATTGAGCTCGCAAACATTGAAATGGTTTCGATGGCTTCTTTGTTTTTGATGAAGAAGTCCAATTTTTTGTTGTAAAGCAATCAGACAACATTTACGTGGCACTATCCTAGTCCACCTGCAATGCCACGTATGAACTCAAGCTGACTAGACTGGCTGGTGGACTAGAATTAAACATTTAAGATAATTGGAGGACCACGTTGAAACAAAACGCTACTTTTTCAAATAGTTCAAGTACCATGGCTGCAATCAACTCCAAAAAAACATAATTTTTGGACAAATTGCTCAAAATCACAGGAAAAAACGATGTGATTTAAAAAAATAAGTGTGACACAAAACGGCGCCGTTCCCTTAAAACTTAAAAAAAAATAAAAATGACCAAGGGAAAATGATTGTCTTGCCCTGGTTCTTTTTTTTTTTTGTCGAAAAAAGGAGAGGTGGGGGCATAGATAGGTGGCGTATCCCTATTGGGTATTATCATACAGGTTTAAATCGGAAGGTAGCCTTCCCGATAAGAAATGTTCCTGTGAGCCGTAACTAACACCCGACAACGGACTTGGGTCAGTACACGAGTATGGTCATCGTAGCACCTTATCGAAGACAAGCGGACTGAACTTGAGCAACTCAGTTCTATACAACACGGGTCCGAGTGACAACCAGATAATTCTATATTTACGCATCTCCCACGTCTCGAACCCTCGCCACGAACTAATGTCAGCGTACCCAGTTCCGCTCGGCTACCCCTCAATGGGTTTGCCCTGGTTCTTTAAAATAAAACAAAAGCAAAGCAGGACTGGTTTCTGAAACGATTGCTGCTTTGCTTCTTGGCTCCTCTTGCTTTTTTTTTTGGCTCTTCTTGTTGTTGTTGAATCCACTTGCTTTGCTTCACTCTTATCCATTTCTCACAATCTCCGTTGTCTCTAGTAAGTAGTCATTTTCTCTTTTTACAAAATTTCAGTTTTTTATTGATTTAGGTTAAAGATTGTTAAATAATTGAATTTGTGAGTTGATGAATTTATTAATTTAAATTACTGATTTATGAGTTAGTGATTGAATTGATGTAAATTTTGTTTGAATGGACTTGAATCAGCTAGATTTTTTAATTGTTTGGTGAATCGATTAAATTTTGTTATTATCTTGTTTGTTGATCTAGTATATAGAAAAAATTTTAACCAAGAGACCAATGAGTAATATCGAATTTTCAACAATGGCGTACTTAGAATTTAACCTCTACTTATATAGAATTCTTGCAACGCCACTACCTTGATAAATGTGGCAAGTATAGGAATCAGGTGTGTTTAACATAAAAAAAAAAAGAATATAAAGTAATAAGTATAGAGCTCATTTTGTTGAAGTAATTTCTAAATAAATTTATATATTTAACGTCATAAGTTCAAATTTCGTTATACTAAAAAAAATATTTATTTAATCAAATTTGTCATTTAATTTATCCAAATTGTTAATAAATATTCACGGTAAATTTCACATGACCTAAATGAGTTTCGTTGTGTCCCGACACTAATTGATTGCTTTCTGGTTAGGAAGTGCAGCAGTTCCTGAACCGCAATATTAGTTTATCTGTTGCATTACTCTGACTCATTCCTGTTTACTCTACACAGATGGAGATGGTAATCTCAAGTGAAAATAATTCTGGTTCTGTTACTGTCTACACAATCTATTCCATGAACTCCAACACCATCATATCTCAAAATATTACCGATCGATAGAATCAGAACTAATAACAGCAACCGAATAGACGAATAGTATTTCCAAAATGGTTCAACACACGGCCTAAAAGATCAAACCTTTGCAAATCCTGCGAAAAATCCTCGCTCCCCATTTCAGGAGCCATGACCAAATTGTCACATATTACAAATCTTTGATATTTGGCTCCAAGAGGTGTGGTTGTGGTTGCTTCTCCATCAAAATCATACAAAATTAAAATCGAATTTTACTCTAGACTACGAATCAATTCCATTACTGGCAATTTATAACATGACATGCTCAACACGATTTTTATTTTTGTTATATTTGTATTACAAATGCATCAAGATAATCGTCCATAGTCAATTTATATTTGTTCATTTCCTCTAAAAACACTGTAATTGGGTAATTAATACGTTTTAAAAGTTTGCTAAGGTAATTCAAAGTCAACCATTATATAATTAGATCAAGAAATAGATGTCACATCTGAAATTGAAACCCCCAACTATAGCCGGTCCGAAGTGAATTATCAGCCATAGAAATATCTAATGATGAAGTATTAAGACAAAATTAAAGCTCCACACACTAATTGAATCCAAAATCTGATGTGGGTATACGCTATTCTGTACAAGATTTCATAAAACCCAACCTGACAATTAAGCCATGGACATGTTACAGAGCCGTCTAGGCGTCGGCCGGAAATTCCACCACCGGAGAGTCAATCTCCGAATTGGTGGTGTCAACGCCCTTCTAACAATCTCTTTATTAGCATGACGCGCTCTCGTCTTGTCACTAGGCACCAAATATCCATGCTTGCTACACTTGACCGAACCAGGCCTATTTGAACATGTACAAGTTGACCGTGGCCTAGTAGATGATGCAGCAGGCTGATTATTTCTCCGTGCCCTATGTAGCTCCGTCACGTTTCCAGCCAACGACTTTCTTGCCGGAATCTGAATTCTTTCTCGACTCTTATTCTGATTCATGCTCTGCAGTTTTGTGCAAGCGAAATTCAAGGAGAGACTTGTATTGATTTCGAGTTTTGTGAAGTGTCAAAATTGATGCCATGGATTGGCAATGTCAGTTTGTTACACCACTTATATAGGCATGGAAGATGTTAAATGTGATGTGGGTTGACTTGGTGCGTGTTGAAAGGAATTTTTCAGTGATTCCAAGAGGTTGGGCTTTGAAAATTTGACTGAGTAAACACATGGTCGTATTTGATTGGTGTCATTTAATTGGCAGATTGGTGGATTCCAGCTATGCCTTTGAGCTTCAACAACTACTCCACTCGTAAAAGTGGTCAAACTGCTTACTGGGTATGTTGATACTGATAGTGCCTTAGTTTACAAGTATGAACATTAATTATCCATGTTTTTGCTTAGAACCTTCTATTTTGTACACCTAATAAGTCGGCTTTTACTAGATTTGAGCTCTTTGGTTTAGCAAATTAATGAAAAATCTACCAAGAAAACATTATAAACATCAAAGGAAGAATTTATGACAATGTGAAATCTTTATTTGTTATACTTCAACATTTTAACTTCATATTTTCCTTCAATTAAACATGATTATTCTTGTCCTCATTGAAAATTTGTGCATTTCCCAACTAAGCAAATAATATCTTTAAGAACTCTAAAAGTCTAAACTTTGGAGAATTTATTTTTCCTTCTTGTGAACTTCTAACATAATACTATCATAAAATCTTTTTGTAGCTAATTTGTTTTCAATCATGATCAACTTTTGCCTTCTTTAAAGATACTTTTGCATGATTTGCAAGTATCTGGATAGTTCACAGCTGGAATATGCATACAACACTGGATTACTTGCAATTGCAAATGATCTGGCTAACCTGCCAAGGCCAACCCATTGCCAACTCCATCTATAAATTCCCAGGCTTACTGTTAGTCCACATCATTTTTGCATCTAAACAATATATAGTAAGTCTACTTATAATTTGATCAAAAACAAAGTCTACTTATATTAAAAAAACCACAATAGTAAATACCTATTGTTCTTTAATTAAACATGTTAATTTTATCTCACTGAGAGTCAAATGTTTAATTCTCAGATTTTTTTTATGAAAAAAACAGAGATAAAAGGAATCGTAGCGTCGAGCTAAAATTGGTATTACTAATCGCTTACATTCATAGAGTGCTGTTTACTAGAAAAGCAAATCTCCCTCTAGAACAATTTTGCAGTCTAAAAGAAAAGCAAAAACCATAACATAATTGATTTTGATCCTTCAATTAATTACCGATGATGTATGAATTAAATCCTACCTTTTTCTTTTTTCAATTGTAATACTCATCAGGCTTCGCATAACATGAAACAAGACTTACTTTTTGTTATTTATTTGCCATTTTATTTCATACTTTTTAAAGAGGAACATTCTAGATCTCTGATGTTATCAAAAAAAAAAAAGAAGAGAAATTCTAAACTTGTATTCGTTTTGGATATATCCTTTCTTTTTTTGGAGAACAAATGAATTTCTTCATTTTTATGTTATTTTATTTTGGTTTTATAAGGACTGAACTAGCGACCCCTTAATGAAGAAGACGTACGAAGTATCAACAGTTAAAATTGCATGCAAGAATGAGGAAAAATCACCTAAAAAATTAGAAGTCCAAACAAGTGTATGAGCTATATGACTCGCACAGATGCTCTAATACAACAAACGCTAAAATTCAATGTTAAATTGCCAACACTTCTCATAAACCAACATTAGATAGCATTTATCCAATTTTTTTATTGAGACAAAATAAATCCTAATCATGATCATAGCACTAATTGCCCAATGCATGACTAATAAGTCTTCCAAATAGAGTTAAATTATAGGGGAACCTGGTCGCGACCTGTCACTAATCGTCACTGGTCCAGCGTGATTTTATGACCGTGCCCAACTGATCATAAACCATATATCAATTTTGTGGTGTTGGGGCCAAAGTTAGACGTTAATCCTCCATTGACTTCTCTCTCTCACAGTTGAATTATGGGCCTAAAAATTGTAAGGAATATTAGTTGGCTCTACATGAATTCGTCAATGAAAACCTCTATGCTTTAAATTTGGCAGGTTCATTGATTAATATGATCAACACCAACTTCTAGACCTTATAAGTTATAGGCTGTATCATTGACATGGCTCATCTTTTGGGAGATTGAGACCTTAAGGTGATTCAACAAAGCAACCCTCATATTGGCCTTATTTAGGTATAAGTATTTTAATTCTCCATCTTCGTTTGATAATATACTTAAACAATATATTTTTAGTATATGAAATTTTAAAATTTTAAAATTTAGCAAATGAATTGTTATCAATCGATACTGAAGAGTGCACATTATTATGAAGATAGTAATTTAAGTGGTACATTGACGCATTTTATGCTTTAAGTTATAGTTATTTGAAATCAATCAAATACTTGAGTACGTGTGTCATCAAGTTTACAGTGTAGAGCTCGACTCCTGTTGTAAAAAACAAAATCAAGTTATTAATGATAATAACAAAATCAGTTCATTATAAATATTGAATCAATCTGATAGTTATGGCTTCACCTTTAATAACTTCCAAAAATATGACTGCCATTTAGACATGGTATAGGTTTCTCTCCAAAAATTTGAATTCATGAAATCATCAAACCAGGACATAAGATTATCACTTATCCCTTTATGAACAAGAAGAGGGAAAGAAAAAATAAAGTGGATTTCAGTTAGCATAGACTAAAGCAATATGGGCCAGGGATTTAATCCTGATGCCAATCCTGATCCCTATAGTGGCAAGCCCTTTTTCCCGGTATGACTAGGGTTGCAAAGATTACTGATGGATTTTACGACTGATCATAGATATGTCCAATCAAGCATATTCGAATTTTGACCTGCAAGGCTTTATGGCAACCCCATGTGTGTAAAATGTTTTTGGCGTTCACAAACATTGAATGTGAATATTGTCATTCTCCACACTTTCTCCATTTTGATTAGTGGCTATTTATATATGAATTTCAAGAAAGAGGTGATCAGAATTTAATCTTTAAGTATTTCTGACGAAAAATTAGAAGCAGTATATTGTTTTGACTTTGGATTTTACAACGGAACATAAAATTAAACCAACATTTATATTATAATAATTAATATTTGATTTGAATGCTAATACTAAAAAATCGAAAATTCGAGTTCTATTACTATAATCAGTTTTTCCGTCACATGAAGACCGGAAAAAATAACGGTACTATTATCATGCACAAAATATCATATGCATTAAATATCAATGATGGCAGCTAAAATTATTTCCTCTAACCCTTCAGAAAATTGGAAGAATAAAGAAAGTCTATCTAGAAGTTAAACATGTGTACTAACATATATATGTTCGCGAATGGTAATTTATCAGAATTAGGCCACCTGATCAAATGATTAAATCAGAAAACAGATTAAGTACTAAAAAATGGACCCTACAAGCATAGATTTATAGGGTTAATAAGAGCATGCCCTTCAAACAAGGGTACTAAGATAATGGCACATATACAGATTTCATCACATTTCGGTTTCACTTCCAAAATTAAGCACTAATGATACAAAAGAAAAAAAGATCTGGGAAAGTTGGTTTGTACGCTTTCCTCAGAAGGGAAAATGCAATTAAAAAGGATTTAAATTTTTGCTGTTTTGAGTTAATGATTCCTTTTGATGGTAGTATAAGATATATGGTCCCACAGTCAGCAAAGAAAAAAAAGAGGCATTTGTGAGGTAGCCTCTTGCTGTCAATTTATGTGACCTCTGGGTCGTGGAATATCCTTAAACCATGTCTTTTCAATCAAATTTTGGAAAATGGCATCCACCCCTTTCACAAACCAAATATCTTCTATTTGATTATTAATGTTTTAATTGGAGGTTATATCAAAAGATATATTATTTTTCTTGTTTAAATCACGGTTGCAGGTTATATCAAAGAAACATAATTTTCTTGATTAAATCAGCTAATTAATCAGGGTTGGTATGTGTACGAACATATAGAAACTCTATGTTCAATGTCTCTAGAAGCATATGATAGTTCTGATTTGCATACATGTTGAGATCACCTTGTAATTAAGGTACTAATCGTAAGTACTCTTCAATTAAGAGATGTGTATACATAGTACTTTAGGTACAAGCAATACTTGTAGACAAATTTACAAACATCTTATTTAAATATCCTTTCTCATATCTAATTCATTCAAATTCAAACTGTGATATTTTGATAAGATTTATTATTATAATTACGGTATTTCTCCACCACAAATGAGGTCGATCAATAATACTCTGTGAAGTATTATCTTGTTTCATTGAAAAACATTCAAACTGTCATATGATCTTTGTGAATGACAAAACTATTTGTATCCAATTTTAATTTTTTTTCATTATCAGACTCAAACTTGTAATCTTTTAATTATTATCATTTGATTATTGATAGAAGCACATATGCGATTGATTTATAAAAATTATTTCCAAATATAACGTTTAATTAATTCCCTTCTATTAATATATACTAGCACTTACTAATTGGTCTCTACTCCAAAAACAAAAAAAGAAAAAAGAAACAAACTATTGTCAACACTTTCTGAAAATTAAAGACTTAAAGCCTAAGCCATATCCTTTTTATCGCTTATACAAATGGGAAGCAAGTAGACAAAAAAAGGTCAGTAAACTTCATTTTCTTTCAATTTTTCTCACTATCGTTCCTCATAGATCATCTATCTCTCTCGTCTGACAAAATGTGTCGATTTTTGTCTCCATGCTTATCACATTAAGCATCAATCTAAACACTCCGATTTATTCATTTGTATCATTTTTCTTTTGTGTTTTTCTGAATTTGGGACAATATGCATGTATGTGAACTAAAAACAGGAATTGCGACTTTTTATAATCCTGGATTAAAAAAAGCATGAGGAATCTAATTTTATTTAAGCAATAAAGAAATCATATCCAGACAATTAAACATCTGTGAAACATTGTTAATAGTGTTGCAATCATCTTTAAAAAGAACTAAAAATTCGATTATCAATCAGAGGAAAATGAAAAAAAAAAAAGAAAAACAAACGCTGTTGTAGGCTTTTATTTTATCTTAAAACAAAAGCAAGCTCACTTTATATTATCTGCTAATATGAGAATCACAGAGGCCATTTTGAATAAAAAATAATTATATAAAAAATGATGAGAAAACTAAGCAAGTAAGCAAAAATCACAAATAGTAATATCGCCATTAGTTGTCCCCATTTCAATCATATTATTACATGTAATTTCGTTCTTTTCTTAAGCAATTATTGAGAGCCAGATACTTTAAATGTTAATTGTACTTGCAGCATATTATATGAATATATTTAATCAGGTGATGATTAATGTATTCTAAGAAACCCAAGTTCATTATCTATCAGAACCTGTTTTAATATAAGTTTTTATTGATAACTCATTTTATTTGTTCCGACTGAAATCAAATTTTCAATTCTTAATATTAGAGTTGATTCTTGTACAACAAATGAGCTAAAAACCCACAAGTGGTCGTAATATAGGTAATGTTTTTTTTTACATATTTGTTTTCTCTCTGCATGTAATACTAACAATACTCAAACCTTAACTAAGCAAACCAGAGAAGAGAATATGCATGGATGGCTGGAAAAGAAAATGGGTCGTTGTATGCAAAATTGTCATATAGCAATCAAAGATGAGAACAAGAATGAATTAAGAGAAAAAAATTGCAAAAATGAATAATTGACACAACACAGAAAATTATATAGACCAAATTAATTTTTTTTTACAATAAACAAATAATTGATGTTCAATAATATATATAAAATCTTTGTTAATTGTAACAATCCTTAAATATATTCATTCATCAAATTTATGATTATTATTATTATTATTTTACAATCCATGATAACCTCAGTTTTCTTCAACTCTAAAACAATATTTGCATCTCTTCTTAGAACAAACCATACATGTATATATATTTTCCTATTCCTAAGGGGCCTCACCTGAAATTGGCTGCTCCATGCACATACACTCGGAGAAACTTGAGGCCATTCAATGCGTGACTCTCTAATCTCTTCCAAACTAGAGACCAAAATTCAATTCCTCACAATCTGAAGCTGCATGACGACTGTATCAACAATTCATGAATATATATATTTGTATACATCAATACTTTTGCTTAATTTTCTTGCAATTCTACCATAAAAATCCTTGATTTATATCATATATATAAGCCTAATGAAAATATGTGTCGTCTATATATATTTACTGTGTGTGTATATATAAGCCACCACCAACACCAACTCTGAAGAATGCTTAAGAATACCAATTGATGCCTGGAAGTTGGTTATATGGTGTTTGCCGGAAAATTCCATCTCCGACAGATCCCAACATTGTTTGTTGATGCAAAGACGGCGGTGTCTGCTGTAGCTGGCTAAACAGAGTAGCTACTGAACTACCATTCGCATCAGTCGCCCTCAAAACGCTTCCATCATCATCGGCGCTACCATTATTTACTTGAAACCTCTTGCTCGAAGAAGGCCCCGCCGAGTCCTCCTTTGTCCAGTACAACGACGGAAGCGTCCTTTTGAGAGCCAGCTCTGGCTTGGACGACATTGAATTATAACCAGCCGAGGCTAGGTGGGAAATAGTACTATTGACACCTTCATTTCCAAGCATTCCATCGAATATGATATGATCGTTCTCGATCAATGCCCCGAAACTCGTACCTTTCGAAAGATTGAGTCTTGCATTTTGGGAACTGCTTCCAATTGATATGGATGGCGGGATTGTTCCAAGCATGTCATCCACTGAATCGTCCTTGTCGTGATCCATTGGTCTATGCGAATTGTTCTTCTTGTAGATTCGACATAACACCCAGTCATCAAGCTACCAACAACAGTAACACTTCAAGATTAAGTTGATGAATGAAAGATACAATTAATAGTTAATATCAGCTGAAATAAATCAAGATTATCTTCAAGATAAGTTACCCGCAAAGAGCTTTCCTTGTTTCCCAAGTCACATCCAGGAGGCTTGTTGTTAACTTTATTCTCGGCTAACCGATACTCGTGCATGATCCAATTGGTTTTAATCCCTTTCGGAGGCTTACCTCCATAGAAAACCAGAGCTTTCTTAACACCAACCTTCTGGGTTCCTCCAGAAGTAAGCACAGGTTTATCTGTTCCTGTTGCCTTCCAATACCCTGAAGTCGCTGCCCTGTTTGGCCTAACACCATTCGGGTACTTCCTGTCTCTGGGGCTGAAAAAATACCATTCTTGCTCTCCAAACGTTGCCTTTTCTGAAAACCAAACCAAACCAAACCCATTTCTCGTTAGGCCTTTCCAAGTCTTTGGACATATATATACAGAGCATACAAATTTCGAATTAATTAATTACCTGGTAGCTCCCATGGATCAAACTTATAAAGATTAACTTCTGCTATGATGGCAACTGGGAGTGGTGCTGAGCTGGCTTTTTTCTTGAGGTAGTGAACCACAAGCTCTTCATCTGTAGGGTGGAACCGGAATCCGGGTGGGAGGTTGGGTTGCTGTGAACAGGAGGAGGAGTCAGTGCTCTCCATTACAGCAGCAATTGGAGGAGTTTTTACAGGTTCAGCAGTGGTGGTGGTGGTGGTGGTGGAGTTGTGAGCTTGAGAAAATGGAATTGGAGGGTTTGGAGGGGAAGAAGAGCATGATAATGCTGTTATGGGTTGGAGAGTGGGGATTTCAAAAGGTGTTTTGCATTTAAGAAGAGTTGGCATCCACCATATTTTATTGGTTTTCTTTGGATTTGGTTCAATGGGTATTTTACATGAATATGTTGGCCTAAATGGGCATTACATATATACCCCATGAGGTTAGGTCAAAGTCAAAGATCAAGTACTTCCTACCATCATGTGCACATGTAACTTTATTGGCTAATATCACTTCAAAGAAACCACTTGAAGTAATTTGTGTTTATTTTAATTATTTAATGAAAATTAAGGTGATAAGTCTAATTTACTGTACTAAACTTTTTTTAGTTGTGTATGATTTAGCTTTGTTAAAAGATCATGTCAATTAGTCAACTTGTACTTCAGTAAGGCCTTCAAAATTATATTTTTGATTTTGAGTATGAGGATTCTACCTTCCACATTTCCATCATCAAATTTAGTGGTTAACAAAATATTAAGATTTGAACTTCAATAAAAATACTTGTTGAATATCGCCAATATATTGATTTTTGAAGTGATTTACCCACTTTGTATAAAAAAATTAGAAAAAAATTGTCGTCTATATTTATCACTTAGCACTGAAGTTTTTTTCTTTTAACTACAAGCCCATTAGTTAAAAAATATTAACATTAATTATCATCTATATAATAATTAAATTTGAATTTTTACTAATTTTTCTTTTCATTTTTTTTTACTAATTTATAGCTACATATATTATTAATCTTAGCTACAGCTACATATATAGCTAATAATATTCTACAAATATTTTAGACAGAATAATACATAGTATGATTTTTTTTATTTTCTTTTATAAAGAGCGGGTGATTATCTCTAAAATTAAAAAATCAACTGTTTTTTTAAAACAATTCTAAACTTTTAACAGTAAATTTAACATATTTTTTTTAAAAAAATAGTTTACATAGAATTATATTGATTTAATAAATAAAAAGGTTATGTGGTGAATAAAGCGTAAATACACACGACGACAGTAAATCCCTTGATAAGGAAAGTTAAGAAAGGAGTAAAATGATTGGTGAAACGAGGTAGTGTTACGGTGGGGTGAGAAGTGGAAGATGACTAACGAAAACTGGGAATATTGGCCGTTTATAGGGTGAAACGTGTAATTCCAAAATGGCGGAGAGTTCGACACGTGGAGAGGTCAGAAGTGGGGACCCCAGGA
>CAODLS011136816.1:0-10890 GCA_948243855.1 Flueggea neowawraea
AAGTGCTTTGGTGTTAATATAAAGGCTAATAGATTATTGAATCCCATATTGTTAATATAGTATCTCTAAATATTGAGCTACTATGTTCTATTTGTATATTGATGATTTAGTATGAACAAATAATATTATTTGTTGTTGATGAGCATATTTTTTAATAATTAATATGTTGTTATTATATTTTTATTTTTTATAATTAATATATTTTTATACATTATAGAATATTTTAAATGTATATTAAATAATTAAATGTTTAATTTATATGTGAATTTTAGTTTTAAATAATTAATTTTAATTTTTATCATACTGTAATTCTAATACAATTCAAATTCTGTATATTATTCAAAAATTAAAATTCTAATTCTGATATAATTTTATTTCTGTTAAATGATATCCAAATATCAGAATTTTAACTTAATTCTAATTTTAACATAATTGGAATTCTAATTCCAATCCTAATTTTGTGAACCAAACACAGCCTTAGTGTTTTTGTTTAAATTTTCAAACGCCTACACTACACATCATCGAATAAGTTTAACATTCTAAAATTAGGATAATGAGTAACAATTTAGTGGCTTTATATTTCGAAAAACTAAATTATTATTTTTACTATTCCTGGAACTCTCTAACTACAATTTTTTTTAATGCACAGTGTAATTACTCAAATTATTAAACCTTTATTAATCATTATGGTTTATACCTCTACTTTGATGTTGTGTACTTTTTTCTTTTTCAAATTCTACTTATTTTCATTTATGTTCATAAAGTTCAACTCTTTATTTTTCAATTTTTTTATTTTCTTTCTATTTTCAAAAACATATAATTATTTGTTGAGTTATTAACTTCTAATATTTCTTTTTTTTTCAACGAGAATATGTCTTCTCTTGAAAAGTCATTTGAATTTGTTTAGGCATAAGACAAATATATATTTTTCACCTTTGCAAAAAAAAATCATAAAAGAACATTTTACTTAATATGTAAGAAATACAAGTTAAAAAAGAAGACACTTGAAGTAAACCAGACAAAAAAAATGTCAAAATTATAAAAAAAAAAAAGATAAAATCAAATCTACTTGTGGAATATAAAAATGCTCAAATGAAAAAATAATATACAATGAAAATCAAATGAGACAAAAGGAAAAAAAAAAGATAAAGATGATGATAACATCAATATGACAATATCTCCAACACTCAAATTAATCCTTGGTAGAAACAAATAAATAAATTACTTTAAAAAAATCTAAAACAAATAAAACTAATCAATTAGGTATAGCATTTTATTTTAAACTCTTAATGATATATTAATTATATTTATTATGACATTTGTTACTGAATCAATACGTGTGTTGCACTCACGAGCATTGCGCGTGAAGAATTGTCTAGTGTGTGTAAAAAAAAGTGACATAAAGGCAATCTGGTACATACACAGAATCGAATAAGTTTGAAGATATATAATTATTGGTGGAGAAAAGAATTGAATAGAAAAATGTATGAACAGTGAGATAAATAGTAAAGAGGAAGAGAAGAAGATGAAAATGTAGTCAAGTACCAAAGCAAGTGCAGAGAGAGAGAGAGATTGCAGCAGAGAAAAGTAAAGACAACATAACATGGGGTGGAAGCGTTGTGTTGCAGAGAAGGCCTTGCAGTTGCAGATCCAACTGAATCCCTCACTCACCATTAGGCCCTCCCTCCCCCTTTCAGATTTCCACAATCCCCTCTTACTACACCACAACTTTTTCCTTCCTTGTGGTTGTGGACCATCCTCAAATCTATTTCATATTTCTTATTCTTATATTGTTTGCTTTGATCAGGCAAAAAAAAAATTCTTATATGGTTTGGGAGATACAGAAATATATTAGGTTGCACTTTGCTTCATAAATTTGAGTTTAAATAATTATATTTGGTTTTTGTTTTAAATACATTAAATAAATTCTGATAAATTATATAATAAAAAAATAAACGAACTAATATTATGTATTCTGATACGTTATATATTCATTATTGTTGAACAGAAAGGCAGGTATATCCCCTCTCGTTCGTCTTACTTAATGTGATATGTTTAGAAAGACTAACTTATATTAAAAGCTTACAATTAATTTTCACCTTCTATTTTAAAAAAAAAAATTAATGGTTTGCAATTTTCTTATTGAAAAAGAATGGATGATGATCATCAGATTTAAAATAATGAATATATGAGGATTAAGTATAACTTGAAGAACTTATACCTAATACAACTTAATTCTTCTTCTCTCTCTGTGTTGTTATGTGGATAATATAATATTTTATTAGATAAATGCATTATATGTTTTTTTTCCTTAGACTCAATTGATTAGCAATATAATTTTCAAATTAGATGTTACTCACTTTAGATGTAATAAAATGCAATAATTAAATTTGTTGTTGTCACTTCATGACTTAGACATTAACGAGTTTTTTTTTATGAGAGGTAATGGTTTTTGCTCATTGTTTGAGAAGTAGATTGTGAAAGTACATTATAAATTTAATTATGGAAATATGAAAGGGATAAGGTGGGAAAAGCGATAATTGCATGGGAGGTTTCTTGTTAGGGGGTAGTGGAATCAGGTTAAGAATCTGAGTTGGGGAGTTAGATTAAAGAAAGAAAAGAAAAGAAATAAAGGTTAGGATTAATTATATTAATAGTCACAAAAAATTTTACTTTACTTAAATTTAATTATAAAAAAATATTATATATTAATTATTATTAATTTTTTTTATTTTAAGAAGGCCACTTTGAAGCAAAATTCAAGGAAGAGAGGACATAGGAGGAAGTGTTTGGTCACAAGGAGAGGAGAGGGGTCAAGACAAGTTGGGTTAAAAAAGAAAAGAGGAAATTGGAAAGAAGGGCAATAATGAAGGTGGAGGTAGAGTGGGTCCCGCCGTGGCAGGGCGTGGGAGAGGATGAACATGACGTTGTCGGTTGGTTTTGTACAGAGAAAGGAAGAAAACCTCTCTCTCTCTCTCTCTCTCTTAATCTCATCACCATCTCTCTCTCATCAAATACAGCAAGAAAGTTATCTATCTTCTGGCTTCTTCACAAGCAACCAAGCTGTCTCTTGTTGGATGTGTAGTTGGCTTGTTGGAAGTACTGAAGCACACTTCCCTTCCTTCTCTATTCCCTCTCCTCCTTAAACCTAAAATAACTCAAACCTCACCCCCTCTCCCTCTCTCTTTCTCTCTAATTAACCCTTGCTGCGCTGTTCACAGCCACTAAAGAAGATATATTTGCTGCCCAAGTACCTTGTACTTCACCATTACAGCACCAGGTAGAGCTAGTCATGTACTATAGTTACTTCCCTCTCTCTTCTCCCAATTTCTTGCTCCTTTTCCACTCCTTTTCGCTTTCTACTGTAAATATCATCACTAACTAGCTCCAAGAAATCATCTTTAGCTTCTGGGTTTGTTAGGTTATAACTTATATGTTGTTGTGTTAGCATATCAGATATTATTAAATCTTGTTTTGTTTCAAGAACCAAATATCATGGACAGTTTGATCATGTTGTGTGGTTGAAGTTCAGTGTTGTATTAGCTAGAATCAGAAAGTAACTTATTATTTGTTAGGGCTTTATTGTAGTTAGTTAGGTGATTAGTATGGAATTGAGAGGTCAAGAGAATAATGTAAGAACTCCAGTGCCTTCAAGAGATGGTAACCACAATGGCACCACCATCCTTACGTACACTCAAACCCTAGATCATCACCACCACCGCCATAATCGACAACCAAGATCTCCAACTGGATCCAACTCCAAGTCTCCCTCAACCCATGTCAGATACCGTGAGTGTCTCCGCAACCACGCCGCCAGCGTCGGTGGAAACGTCTTCGATGGCTGCGGTGAGTTCATGCCGGGTGGCGAAGAAGGCTCACTTGAAGCTTTGAAATGTGCGGCGTGTAACTGCCACCGAAACTTCCACCGGAAAGAAGTGGACGGAGAGACCCAATTGAGTTCAAGAAGAAGTAGTGTGACTCTCCATAGCCTTCAATTACCACCACCATTGCCGTCTCCAAGTGCAGCATTGCATCATCAGAGGTACTCCGGAGGTCCCAACATGGTTCAGCCAATGAGTGTGGCTTTCGGCGGTGGTGGAGGAAGTGGAGGCACCGAGTCTTCAAGTGAGGATCTGAATGTGTTCCAGTCAAATGGGGAGGGCGTTCCTCCGCTGCCGTCTTATGTCTTGTCGAAGAAGAGGTTCCGGACAAAATTCACGCCGGAGCAGAAAGATAAGATGATGGAGTTTGCAGAAAAAGTTGGTTGGAGGATTAATAAGCAAGATGATGAGGAAGTTGACAAGTTTTGCGCTGAAGTTGGGGTGAGAAGACAGGTTTTCAAGGTTTGGATGCATAATAACAAGCACTTGAAGAAACAAGAGCACCAACAACAGCCGCCGCAAGAGCATCAGCCAATGTGAGATTTAATCATCATGCTATGATTAATGTTAAATGCGATGATTGCCTACGACTTAGTCGATTAATTAATTATCAAGATTTATTCGGTCTTGGGATTAGAGATGATCATTTGTATAATTCTTATGTTTATTATAGTTTGCTTAATTTTCTTGAATATTTTTGTTAGGAGATTTTTTCTTTATCATGGCAGTAGGGTGGTTTATTGATGGTATAATCTAATTAGTAAATTTAATTAGCTTGAAGAATTTATTAATTGTTGGAAGTAATTAAACAAGTTGCATTTTGATGACAAGGGAAGGGAGAATGGTGCTGCCATGGCAATTTATTTAGTATTTTCTCTTGCATGGATCCAAGTTGAATGGCAACAAATGACTGCGTTTGTCTCTCTATAATGTCCTGTTTTATGTGCTCTAAAATGGCAAATCGTAAAAAGAAAACAAAAATAATTTTTGTATAGTGTATAGTCACTCTCAGAGTGTTTGAAAACTTGAATGTTCCCTTTCTTTTTTTTAGATTAGAATTATTCTGCTTTTAAGTGTAATATTTTTTGTAATAATGCCTACTCAGTTTTAACATCAACTCAACTAAGTTGATCCATCTTAAAAATGACATTTAACCTCTCTAATCCAACTAGATCGGCCCAAAGAAAATAGTTGGAGAATTTTATCAATGGAATCAAAATTAGAGGGTTGGATGCCATTCCACAAAGGGGAAAGACTCGACTGCCTGGACTTGCAAAAATCCGTTCCTCCATCTTGACTATATTTTGCCCGAAGCAGCCTTGACCGCAGGCATGAGGCTGGGAAATGAGTCTCCAACCGAGTTCGAGAAGGAAAGCTTGGTTGACGAGAAGCACAGGTTAATCCCCAATCCTCCATCACCTTTAGCTTTACAAATTTTCTCCCAATCAACATTATGTATTTTCTTTCAGAATTGGATTAGCCCCATAAGAATTTTCTTGTTAGGCGATCTAACTCATCGCATAGCAAGAGAGGGAGCACCTAGTCTGGTAAGCATAGAGAGATATGGAAGCCATAACCGAAATACTGAGCTTACTAGCAACCCAACCACTAAAACATTGTCGTACTTTATCAACAATATAAGCATAAGTGACCCAACAAGGGTATCGAGGAATGACGGCTTCTTGACTTGTTTAGAACGTGGAGGCACAGGTCCATTGGCCTCACGGTTTTCCGTTACGGATTCAGGAGAACCAGACCTCCAGAAACATTTATGCCCACTGCTAGCTAGTGGCTTTGTCAGGTGGAACACCATTCTGGGGAGGGGCTAGGGCCCGGGGGGCGGCCAGCACCGCCGGGACTGATAGTTGCCGTGACGATAGAAGCTAGGGTTTTAGAGAGAAAACCAAGCTTTAATGAATTTTCAAGCAGATTTTTTGCGTTATCCTAAATGGTATTAAAGCAGTAATTAAGCTTCAATTTCGATGCCTACCTTATCCTTGACAAAACAAAATAATAACAGAAAATGGAGTCAACAAGATCATAAATAGAAATTACGGAAGTATACATAAATAATACAGAAGGTCACGATACAAGAAGATTATTCATTGTGACACTCTCGTTTTTAAAAGCAATAAAGATTTTTGGCTCAAATTTATCCGGATAAATAAGGGTATTTTTGTCGAAAAATATTATCCTAAACTTTTATTCCTCAAATACCCTCCAATATAATTTTAAAATTATATTTAATAACTGAAAAATTAAGTCAAAATTTATTTAATCTAATTGAAATTTCCAATGCATCATTAATATATTGGTGCACTCATATTTAAATTTGATACATGCATGACATTAAATATATACTTAATATTAACATAACATAATATAAAACCTTCTCATCGATAGCATAACCTGTTACGCCTATAATAACGTATAATATTAACATAATATAAAACCTTCTCATCCATAACATAAATGTGTATATATTAAGTATATATTAGTTTCCTCTTTATAATCTAAGTTTCCTCTTTACTAAGTATATATTAGCATAACACAACATAATATAGGCATTGACATGCATAGCACGTTATTATATTTTGGTTCATATATAATATAATTTGCAAAATGTTTTAATGTAAAGATGTGTAAACAATAAATCATTTATATAGATGTACAAAACTTGAAATTACTTACATATAATACAACATTTAGTGTATGTTAAGATGTGTTAAACATGAAATTTAGGTGTACACATAAAATTTAGGTGTACAAAAGTGTACAGCATGTTGTGTAAACATTTGTACACCTAAAGTTCAAGTTGTGTCCATCTTCTTACATCTAAATTTCATGTTGTACACCTTTGTACACCTAAATTTCATGTATTGTATACCATTGTGCACCTATTGTGCACCTAAAGTTCATCTTGTGTACACCTTTGTACATCTAAATTTCATAAACTTTAATTGTATATAACATGAAATTTAAGTGTACAAAGGTGTACACAACATGAAATTTAGGTGTACAAAGGTGTACAACATAAAATTTAGGTTTACAAAGGTGTACAACATGAAATTTAGGTGTATAAAAGTGTACACGTTATGAACTTTAGGTGTAAAAAGGTGTAACATCTATATTATAAACTCTATACTATAAACAAATCAATTAAACTACTTTTAAAGTCTATATACTATACCATAAACTCTATACTCTAAACTTCAAAAATTAAACTAGTTTACACTAAATGGTATTAACATTAAGTAACATACACACTAAAAAAATCTTTCAATTGTTATAAAACAGATCACTTATTATAAGTATTTTTATCCACTTAAATCTTGCAAATATATATATTTATATATATAATCTTTCAATTAACACAAACAAATTTTGGACAAAAATTCAAATTATAATTATACAAATTATAAATAAAAAATTTATTATTATGAACTATATTTTTTTATATATATTTGAGTTTTTTATCATTTAAAAAATATTGAATATATTATTATTTTTTAAAATAATCAATATAAACTTGTAGAATTAATACTATGTAGTTTGACCTAAAACTACATAGTAATGACTCAAGTTTAAGTGTTTAACCCATACACACTGACACATACACACACCAAACTCAAAAGGTCCACACCTACCTGTGACTACCCAGTCATCCTCTCACCTCTCCCTCAATTCAATCAACCTTAGCCGCACAACTCTTCCTCTCCGCTCATTCTCAAACAACCGCACCCACCTATCCGGCGGTCTTTCAAGCCATCATTCCTCTCCACCCGTCGCTCTCCTCATTCAAACAGTCCAAACTCCAGCCGAAGCATTGTTGCTCTGTGACAATCCATTGATCAAGTCTTACGATGTTTTTGTTGAAACATTTAAGAAAAAAAAAAGACCAGGGTACTCCTTCGAAGTTTATTATCATTTCAGATTCATCATCCCATCTTTAAATCTGTTACATCATATTTGAATGAATGAATAAAAATAAAAATCTTTTCTTTTTATATCTAGCAGTGCCCATTTATGTTGCAATTCGATTAGTACTGTTGTCTTTTTTTCTTCTAATCAGATTTAAATGAATGCAAAATCCAATCAACCAGCAATTAAATTCAGGGAACCCATCTGAATTCTTTTCTTTTTTAATTTGATGGAGCACCTAATAAAACAATATTATACAAGTTTATGTAAAAAAAAAAAAGAAACAAGATGTTGGCAGTGTGAGAAAAATTGAACACCAAATTCTTTTACTCCGAGAAGTTCCTATGTTAGTACTGGTGTCGCTGTAATTGATACAGATTAAGGCTGTAATGTCTTTGTCAAGTTAAGGTGTGTGTTGATGTGTTGGTCATAGGAAGCCATGGTTATGGTCTGATGAAGAAGTGTGTATTAAAACTTGCATGAAGAGGTTTTGGTCACGTATCTAATCGAATGCAAAGGCGTAGGAACATATGCTCATACCAAGAAGATAATTGCCGAAACAAAAGAAAAGTCACCACATAATCTATACTCAAGTTGATGACCACCATAACCTAAAGATAACATATTCATGTCATTTGTTTGTGCCATTAAAATTGACTCACATGCAATCATCGTAGTGATAGAGGCAGCAATATTATAATTACCACAAATAAATTAACTCCTCCATTGTGTTAGAATGTGTTTTTTATATTTATTGAAACTACAATTTTTTATGAGATTTAACCAGCTTATCTTGAAAATATAATTTATTTTATTATTCACTCAAAATTTTTCTTCAATCTTTTTAAGGTATTATAGACATTTTGCATTTAAAAGTATTTTTTATCCGGATAAATTTTAGCCAAATAGCAGCACTCTTTTAAAAAAATTCAAATATAGTAAAAATTGATAGAGCATGTTTTTCAATTAAAATTTCGAGCATTTCTAGATAATTTAAGATTAATCATTCTAGTACTTGGTTATGGGCTGCCATTAGTTCGGCTTAAACCCTATGACTTATTCGTCTTAACCCTTTTTAATAAGCACTCCCTTTGTCCAATTCATTAGTCAATTTTCTAAATACATAAGAATTAAGAAAAGCAATAGTAAAATTTATGTAAATTTTTAAAATTGTTCTTACATTTGTTTCTAGATACAAGAAAAATTAATTAAACTTAAACATTTATTAATTACACTTAAACATTTATTAATTACACTTAAACATTTATTAATTGTTTAAGGTTATTTTAGGAATTTTATTCAAAAGTTAACATCTAAAAGGAGAAAATGAACTATAATTTGGAATCTACTAAAATGGAAAATTGGACTAAAAAAATGAGTCTGAGGGAGTAACATCGTTACATCACACAAAACGACGACTTCCGGTGAATCTATATGGTTGGTGTTGCAAGGACAAGAGAGCGGTGCTAGTGAATGCAGATTTCACGACCATATGCACCATTGTTGGATCAAAAACAACGAACTTGGTTTCCTGTGTTGTGGTCAACCATCCATGTATATGATGCGCTCTTGGGGTGAGAATCTGGACGTTGGTTATTAATGTCATCCCACGGTAATCGAGAGCTGTGTGGGGCTCTTCGAGTTGTACGGTTCAGGAGCTGTGTGGTGGATGCAGGGATGACAAAAAATTTCGAACCTGTAAGATATTAATGCTGTTTTTTCGACGTTTGACTGTGAATCGAGTTTCGGATAACTCGAAAGTAAAATTATTGGGGACGGAGTTGGATCGTTATTTAATATACCTGCACCGAATATATATATATACACACACTAATATTATATATATAATTCACTATATTTTTGTAACTAAAAAATATGTTAATATATATATGTTTTAGTTGCAAAAATATAGTGAATTATATATTAATTGTATATATATATATATATTTATGATGTCTTGAATTATATTTATATTTGTTGAAATTTATATAAATTATTTGTATTGTTTCTTCAAATATAATAGAATATAAATTAAATAAAAAAATTAATAATGATTTGATGGGCGGGGTGATTAGTCTTCTAATGGGAATGGAATGGGAGCTAATTTTTATACCCGGCAGGTTACGGGTAGAGTCGGGTAAAAATATATAAGTTGCTGTGTAGGAAAGAGATATCATAATTGTAATACCCCGAATAATTTTTATAATTATTTTTGGATAATTATATTTAGAGTAATTATTTTAAATAATTATTGGTGGATAATTATTTTTAGAATAATTATTTTGGAATAATTATTTTAAATAAATTTGGGTAAAAATTTAAATTTTTATTTTTGGTGATTAAAGAGTTAATTTTATGTTTTTGATGTTAATCGGGCCATTAATGAAGATTAGGAGTGATTTGGAGGTGTTTTGGGTAAGTGAAAATTGGTGGAAAATGAAAAATAAATTATGGAAATCTAGGACCAAACGATCGGTCGTCTGTCGTTGATGTCAAATGGCGTGTCGTTGGGTAGAGGAAACGACGTGTCGTTCGCACTACGGTAGCCGATGTCGTTCGCGTGTGTGATTTGAGTCAGGAACCAAACGACAAGACGTTTGGGTTTGGGTTTTTAAACCCAGCCGACCCGACTGACCAAACCAACCGACCTTCATCTTCTTTTTTTCGACTTCACTGTTCATTAAACCCAAAAAATGTCTCTCTCTCCAGGATTCTCTCTCTTTGTTCCTCTTCAATTCCCACACCAATAAAAGGTGATTTTCTCTTTCTCTCTCCTATTTTTGCTTGATTTTATGGTTGAACCGACTGGTTTTGGTTAGGTTTCGATTTTTTGTCGAATTTGGGTTTTTGATGATTTTGGATTCGAATTTTTGTATTTTTGGATGGTTTTGAGTTGTTTTTTGTTGGATAATGATAGATTGAGGTTGAATGAACATTAATTTAGCTTAAAAATGGAGATTTGATGATTTTTCATTAATGGGTCAATTTGGTCCGAAAATTTGATTTTTGGTTCGGTATGATTTTGAGGTTTTTGATGCAAACCGATGCTAGATTTAGATTCAATGGACTATTTAGAGTTGATTGGAAC
>CAODLS011136944.1:0-10464 GCA_948243855.1 Flueggea neowawraea
GCTAATGCTAACTAATACTTCATTTGTGTCGTAAAAATTTATCGTTGAGTAGGAAAGCTAGAACGCGCCTCTTTTGCGTGTGTTGTGTACAATCCACGATCGATAGAGTAATAGAAACAAATTGGCCATGATGTGAGAATTATAGTTGCCATGGCTAATGCTGACTGATACTTGATTTGTGATGTAAAATTCACTCGTTGAGTAGAAAAGCTAGAAATCGCATCTTTTGCGCAAGTTATGTACGATCCACGATCGATAGTGTAGTAGAACGAAATAGGTCAAGATGGGAGAATTGAAGTTTCCAAGGCTAATTCTAACTAATACTTGGTTTGTGACCCAAAAGTTACTCGTTAAGTAATAAAGCTAGATTGCTCCTCTTTTGCGCATGTTGTGTACGATCCATGATCGATAGAGTAAAAGAACGGAATTTGCAATGATGGAAGAATTGTAGTTGTCAAGCCTAATGCTAACTAATACTTGATTTGTGACCTAAAATTTACTCGTTGAGTACGAAAGCTAGACCGCGCCTCTGTTTCGCAAGTTGTGTACGGTCGATGATCGACAGAATAGTATAACGAAATTGGCCAAGATGGGAGAATTGAAGTTGCCAAGGCTAATGCTAACTAATACTTGATTTGTGACATAAAATTTATTCGATGAGTGCAAAAGCTAGAACACACCTCTGTACACTATTTGTGTGCAATTCATGATCGATAGTGTAATAGAACGAAGTTGGCCATGATGGGAGAATTGTACTTGCCGAGGCTAATGCGAACTAATAATTGATTTGCGACTCAAAATTTCCTCGTTGTGTACAAAAACTACAACGCTCCACTTTTGCGCAAGTTGTGTACGATCCACGATCGAGAGCGTTGTAGAACGAATTTGGAGAAGATGGGATAATAGATGTTGTCAAGGCTACTTCTAACTAATATTTGATTTGTGACGCAAAATTTACTCGTTGAGTGTGAAACCTAGAAATCGCATCTTGTGCGCAAGTTATGCATGATCCAAGATCGATAGTGTAGTAGAACGAAGTTGGCCGAGATGGGAGAATTAAAGTTGCCAAGATGGGAGAATTGAAGTTGCCCAGGCTAATTCTAATTTACACTTGAATTGTGAATCAAAATTTACTCGTTAAGTTGCGAAGCTAGAAGACTCCTCTATTGCGCATGTTATGTACACTCCATGATCGAGAGCTTAATAGAACGAAATTGGCAAAGGTGGAAGAATTGAAGTTGCCAATACTAATGCTAAGTAATACTTGATTTGTGACGTAAAATTTACTCATTGAGTGAGAAAGCTAGAACGCGCCTCTGTTGAACAAGTTGTGTGCAATCCATGATCGATAGTGTAACAGAACGAAATTGGCAATGATGGGAGAATTGTACTTGCCAAGGGTAACGATTACTAATACTTGATTTGTGACGCAAAATTTACTCGTTGAGTACGAAAGCTTTAACACGCGTCTTTTGCGCAAGTATTGTACGATCCATGATCGACGGCGTTGTAGAACGAATTTGGCCAAGATGGGATAATTGAAGTTACAAAGGCTAATTCTAACTAATACTTCGATTTGTGATGCAAAATTTCCTTGTTAAGTACTAAAGCTAGAATCCTTCTCTTTTGCACATGTTGTGTATATGATCCATGATCGATAGCGTAATAGAACTGAATTGTCCATGATGGATGAATAGTAGTTGGCAAGGCTAATGCTAACTAATACTTCATTTGTGTCGTAATAATTTATCGTTGAGTACGAAAGCTAGAACGCACCTCTTTTGCGTATGTTGTGTACGAACGACGATCGATAGAAGACTCCTGATGAACGAAATTGGCAAAGATGGGAGAATTGCTCTTGCCAAGGGTACTGCTAACTAATAATTGATTTGCAACTCAAAATTTCCTCGTTGTGTACAAAAACTACAACGCTCCACTTTTATGCAAGTTGTGTACGATCCACGATCGAGAGCGTTGTAGAACGAATTTGGAGAAGATGGGATAATTGAAGTTGCGAAGGCTAATTCTAACTAATACTTGATTTGTGGCGCAAAATTTACTCGTTTAGTATGAAAGCTAGAAATCGCATCTTTTGCACAAGTTATGCAAGATCCACGATTGATAGTGTATTAGAACGAGATTGGTCGAGATGGGAGAATTAAAGTTGCCAAGATGGGAGAATTGAAGTTGACAAGGCTAATTCTAACTTATACTAGATTTGTGAAGCAAGATTTACTTGTTAAGTTGTGAAACTAGAATGCTCCTCCTTTGTGCATGTTGTGTACGATCTATGATCGACAGCGTAATAGAAAGAAATTGGCCATCATGGGAGAATTGTAGTTGCCATGGCTAACGCTGACTAATACTTGATTTGTGAAGGAAAATTTACTCTGAGTACAAAAGCTATAAATCGCCTCTTTTGTGAATGCTGTTTATGATCCATGGTCGATAGCGTAGTAGAACGAAATTGGCAAGGATTGGAGAATTGTAGTTGTCAAGGCTATTGCTAACTAATACTTGATTTGTGAGGCAAAATTTAAAAGTTGAATGTGAAAGCTAGAACTCCTCTTTTGAGCAAGTTGTGTACGTTCCATGATCAAGGGCGTAGTAGAACAAAATTGGAAAAGAAGGGAGAATTGAAGTTTCCAAGGCCAATGATAAGTAATACTTGATTTGTGAAATAAAATTTACTCGTTAAGTAGTAAAGCTATAATGCTCCTCTTTTAAGCATATTGTGTACGATCCATTATCGAGAGCGTAGTAAAACGAAATTTGCAAAGATGGGAGAATTGAAGTTGCCAATGCTAATGCTAACACTTGGTTTTTGACCCAAAATTTTCTTATTAAGTACGAAAGCTATGACGCTCCTTTTTTGCGCAAGTTGTGTATGATCCATGATTGATAGCGTAGTAGAAGGAAATTGGCAAAGATGGGAGAATTGTATTTGCCGAGCCTAATGATAACTAATACTTGATTTGTGAGCTAAAATTTACGCGTTGAGTATGAAAGCTAGAACGCTCCTCTTTTCCGTAGGTTCTGTACGATCGATGATCGAGAGCGTAGTATAACAAAATTGGCCAAGATGGGAGAATTGAAGTTGCCAAGCCTAATGCTAACTAATACTTGATTTGTGAAGTAAAATTTATTCGATGAGTACGAGAGCCATAACGGACCTCTGTTGCGCAAATTGTGTGCATCCATGATCGATAGTATAATAGAATGAAATTGGCCATGATTTGAGAATTGTGGTTGCCATGGGTAATGCTGACTAATATTTGATTTGCCATTTAAAATTTACTCGTTAGTTAGTAAAGCTAGAAGACTCCTCTATTGCGCATGTTATGTACGCTCCATGATCGAGAGCTTAGTAGAACGAAATTGGCAAAGGTGGGAGAATTGAAGTTTCCAATGCTAATGCTAAGTAATACTTGATTTGTGACGTAAAATTTACTCGTTGAGTGAGAAAGCTAGAACGCGCCTCTGTTGCGCAAGTTGTGTGCAATCCATGATCGATAGTGTAATAGAACGAAATTGGTCATGATGGGAGAATTGTACTTGCCAAGGCTAACGATTACTAATACTTGATTTGTTAAGCAAAATTTACTCGCTGAGTACGAAAGCTTTACCGCGCCTCTTTTGCGCAAGTTTTGTACGATCCACGATCGAGAGCGTTGTAATACGAATTTGGCCAAGATGGGAGAATTGAAGTTGCAAAGGCTAATTCTAACTAATACTTCAATTTGTGATGCCAAAATTTCCTCGTTAAGTAGTAAAGCTAGAATCCTTCTCTTTTGCGAATGTTGTGTGTACGATCCATGATCGATAGCGTAATAGAACTGAATTGTCCATGATGGATGAATAGTAGTTGGCAAGGCTAATGCTAACTAATACTTCATTTGTGACGTAAAATTTATCCTTGAGTACGAAAGCTAGAACGCGCCTCTTTTCCACATGTTGTCTACGATCCACTATCGATAGCGTAATAGAAACAAATTGGCCATGATGTGAGAATTATAGTTGCCATGGCTAACACTGACTAATACTTGATTTGTGATGTAAAATTCACTCGTTGAGTACAAAAGCTAGAAATCCAATCTTTTGCACAATTTGTGTACGATCCACGATCGATAGTGTAGTAGAACGAAATTGGCCAAGATGGGAGAATTAAAGTCACCAAGGTGCGAGAATTGAAATTTCCAAGGCTAATTCTAACTAATACTTGGTTTGTGACCCAAAATTTACTCATTAAGTAATAAAGCTAGATTGCTCGCATGATGGGAGAATTGTAGTTGCCAAGGCTAATGGTAACTAATACTTGATTTGTGACCTAAAATTTACTCGTTGAGTACGAAAGCTAGACTGGGTCTACGTTTCGCAAGTTGTGTATGATCGACGACCAAGAGCATAGTATAACGAAATTGGCCAAGATGGGAGAATTGAAGTTGCCAAGGCTAATGCTAACTAATACTTGATTTGTGACATAAACTTTATTCGATGAGTGCAAAAGCTAGAACGCAACTTTTTTGCGCAAGTTGTGTGCAATCCATGATCGATAGTGTAATAGACCGAAATTGGCCATGATGGGAGAATTGCACTTGCCAAGTCTAATGCTAACTAATAATTGATTTGCGACTCAAAATTTCCTCGTTGTGTACAAAAACTACAACGCACCACTTTTGCGCAAGTTGTGTACGATCCACGATCGAGAGCGTTGTAGAACGAATTTGGAGAAATGGGATAATTGAAGTTGCCAAGGCAAACTCTAACTAATACTTGATTTGTGATGCAAAATTTACTCACTGAGTACGAAAGCTAGAAATCGCATCTTTTGGGCAAGTTGCGCACGATCTACGATCGATAGTGTAGTAGAACGAAATTGGCTGAGATGGAAGAATTAAAGTTGCCAAGATGGGAGAATTGAAGTTGCCAAGACTAATTCTAACTTATACTTGATTTGTGAAGCAAAATTTACTTAAGTTGTGAAACTAGAATGCTCCTCCTTTGTGCTTGTTGTGTACGATCTACGATCGATAGCGTAATAGAAAGAAATTGGCCATGATGGGAGAATTGTAGTTGCCATGGCTAACGCTGACTAATACTTGATTTGTGAAGGAAAATTTACTCTGAGTACAAAAGCTATAAATCGCCTCTTTTGTGAATGTTGTTTATGATCCATGATCGATAGCATAGTAAAATGAAATTGGCCAATACGGGAGAATTGAAGTTACCAAGGCTAACGCTAACAAATACTTGGTTTTGAGATGTAAAATGTACTCGTTAAAGAGTAAAGCTAGAATGCTCCTCTTTTGCGCTTGTTGTGTACAATCCATGATCGAGAGCGTAGTAGAACAAAAATGGCGAAGATGGGACAATTGAAGTTGCCAATGCCAATGCTAACTAACACTTGATTTGTGACACAAAATATTCTCATTAAGTATGAAAGCTAGAACGCTCCTCTTTTAAGCAAGTTGTGTACGATCCATGATAGATAGCGTAGTAGAACAAAATTGGCCAAGATAGGAGGATTTTGGTTGCTAACTAATACTTTATTTGTGAACTAAAATTTAGTCGTTGAGTACGAAAGCTAGAACGCGCCTCTTTTGCGCATGTTGTGTACGATCCATTATCGATATCGTAATAAAATGAAATTGGCCATAATGGGAGAATTGTCCTTGCCAAGGATAACACGCTAACTAATACTTGATTTGTGACGCAAATTTTAGTCGTTGAGTACAAAAGCTAGGATGCGCCTTTTTTGCGCAAGTTGTGTACGATCCACGATCAAGAGCGTAGTAGAACGAATTTGGCCAATATAAGAGAATTGAAGTTGCCAAGGCTAATGCTAACTAATACCTGATTTGTGACATAAAACTTACTCGTTGAGTACGAAAGCTAGAGCGCGCGCCTATTTTTCAAGTTATGTACGCTCCATGATCGATAGCATAATAGAACGAATTTGGTAATGATGTGAGAATTGCAGGTTCCATGGATAATGCTGACTAATACTTGATTTGTGATGTAAAATTTGCTCGTTGAGTACGAAAGCTAGAAATTGGCTCTTTTGCGCAAGTTATGTACTATACACGATCAATAATGTAGTAGAACGAAATTAGTAAAGATGGGAGAATTAAAGTTGCCAAGCCTAACGCTAACAAATATTTGATTTGTGACATAAAATGATGTACTCGTTAATTAGTAGAGCTAGAATGCTTCTCTTTTGCGCATGTTCTTTATGATCCACGATCGATAGCTTATTAGAACGAAATTGGCCAAGATGGGAGAATTGTAGTTGCCAAGGCTAGAGCTAACTAATAATTTTTTTGTGACGTAAAGTTTACTAGTTAAGTAGTAAAGCTACAACGCTCCTCTTTTGCGCAGATGTATTATTATATATGATCGATAGCGTAATTGAACGAAATTGACCAAGATGGGAGAATCGAAGTTGCCATGGCTAACGCTAACTAAAACTTAAGTTGTCATGTAAAATTTACTCATTAATCAGCAAAGCTAGAAGGCTTCTCTATTGCGATTGTTGTGTACGATCCATGATCGAGAGCATAGTACAACGAAATTTGCAAAAAAGGGAGAATTGACTTTGCTAATGCTAATGCTAACTAACATTTGATTTTTGACGCAAAATTTTGTCATTAAGTGCGAAATCTAGAACACTACTCTTTTGCGTTAGTTGTGTACAATCCATGATCGAGAGCGTAGTAGAATAGAATTTGCCAAGATGGGTGAATTGTAGTTGCCAAGGCTAATACTAACTAATACTTGATTTGTGACATAAAATTTGCTCGTTGAGTGAGAAAGCTAGAACGCGCCTCTGTTGCGCAAGTTGTGTGCAATCCATGAACGATAGTGTAATAGAATGAGATTGGCCATGGTCAGAGAATTGTACTTGCCAATGCTAATGCTTCCTATTACTTGATCCATGACGCAAAATTTACTCCTTGAGTAAAAAAGCTAGAATGCGCCTCTTTTGCACAGGTTGTGTACGATCATCCACGATTGAAAGCGTTGTAGAATGAATTTGGTCAAGATGGGAGAATTGAAGTTGCCAAGGCTAATTCTAACTAATTCTTTATTTGTAATGGAAAATTTACTTGTTAAGTAGTAAAGCTAGAGTCCTCTAAGTAATACTTGATTTGTGACGTAAAATTTACTCGTTGAATACGAAAGCTAGAACGCGCCTCTTTTGAGCAAGTTTGTACGATCCACGATCGATAGCATAATAAAACAAAATTGGCCATGATGGGAGAATTGTAGTTGCCAAGGCTAACACTAACAAATACTTGATTTGTGACATAAAATGTACTCGTTAAGTAGTAAAGCTAGAATGCTCCTCTTTTGCGCATGTTGTGTATGATCCATGATCAATAGAGTAATAGAACGTAATTGGCCATGATAGGAGAATTGTAGTTCCCAAGCCTAATGATAATTAATACTTGATTTGTGACCTAAAATTTACTAGTTGAGTACGTAAGCTAGAACGCGCCTCTGTTGCGTAAGTTGTGTACGATCCATGATCGAGAGCGTAGTAGAACGAAATTGGCTAAAATCGGAGAATTGGAGTTGCCAAGGCTAATGCTAACTAATAATTGATTTGTGATGTAAAATGTACTCGTTGAGTACGAAAGCTACAAATCGCCTCTTTGCGCATGTTGTTTATCATCCACGATCGATAGCGTAGTAGAATGAAATTGGCCAAGATAGGAGAATTGAAGTTGCCAAGGCTAATGCTAACAAATACTTGATTTGAGATCTAAAATGTACACGTTAAGTCGTAAAGCTATAATGTTCCTCTTTAGCGCATGTTGTGTACGATCCATGATCGATAGCGTAGCATATCAAAATTGGCCAAGATGGGGAATTGTAGTTGTCAAGGCTAATGCTAACTAATACTTGATTTGTGAGGCAAAATTTACAAGTTGAATAGCTAGAACACTCTTTTGCGTAAGTTGTGTACGATCTACGATCGAGAGCATAGTAGAACAAAGTTGGCCAAGATGGGAGAGTGGTATTTGCCAAGCCTAATGCTAACTAATACTTGATTTGTGACTGAAAATTCACTCGTTGAGTAGGAAAGCCAGAACGTTCCTCTTTTTCCCATGTTGTGTACGATCCATGATCGATATCGTAATGTAATGAAATTGGCCATGATGGGAGAATTGTGCTTGCCAAGGCTAATGCTAACTAATACTTGATTTGTGACACAAAATTTACTCATTGACCGAAATCTAGAACACGCCTCTTTTGTTCAAGTTGTGTACGATCAACGATCGAGAAAGTAGTAGAACGAAATTGGCCAAGATGGGAGAATTGAAGTTGCCAAGGCTAAAGCTAACTAATAATTGATTTGTGACTCAAAATTTACTCGTTAAGTAGTAAAGCTAGAACGCGCCTCTTTTGCGCATGTTTTGTACGATCGATGATCGATATCTTAATATAATGAAATTGCATATGATGGGAGAATTGTACTTCCCAAGGCTAATGCTAGCTAATACTTGATTTGTGAAGCAAAATTTACTCGTTGACCGAAATCTAGAACGCGCCTCTTTTGTGCAAGTTGTGGACGATCAACGATCGAGAGCGTAGTAGAATGAAATTGGCCAAGATGGGAGAATTGAAGTTGCCAAGGCTAAAGCTAACTAATACTTGATTTATGACGCAAAATTTACTCTTTGAGTACGAAAGCTAGAATGCTCCTCTTTTGCACATGTTCTATGCGATCCATGAAAAACAGCGTAATAGAACGGAATTGTCAATGATGAGTAAATTGTAGTTGGCAAGGCTAATGCTAACTAATACTGTCTTTGTGACTTAAAATTTACTCGTTCATTACCAAAGCTAAAACGCGCCTCTTTTGCACAAGTTGTGTACGACACACGATCGATAGTGCAACAGAATAAAATTGGCCATGATGGGAGAATTGTAGTTGCCAAGGCTAAGGCTAACAAACACTTGATTTGTGACGTAAAATGTACTCATTAAGTAGTAAAGTAGAACGCTCCTCTTTTGCACATGTTGTGTACGATCCATGATCGATAGAGTAGTAGAACGAAATTGGCCAGGATGGGAGAATTGTAGTTGTCAAGGCTAATGCTAACTGATACTCGATTTGTGAGGCAAAATTTACAAGTTGAATGCGAAAGCTAGAACGCGCCTCTTTTGAGCAAGTTGTGTACGTTCCATGATCAAGGGCATAGTTGAACGAAATTGGCCAAGAAGAAGAATTGAAGTTGCCAAGGCTAATGCTAACTAATACTTGATTTGTGACGTAAAATTTACTCGTTAAGTGGTAAAATTTACGCATGTTGTGTACGATCCATGATCGAGAGCGTAGTTGAAATGGGTTCACCAACAAAGACATCAACCCAAGATCCATTAATGATGCCTAGTGGTCCAATTACAAGGAGGCGTGCTCAGAAGCTTAAGATGGCAATGTCATCTTTTGTTCAAAGCTTTGTTACGCAAGAACTTCATGAAGAAGCCATTGAGAAGTGCTATGGAGAACTTGATGACAAACGTAAAGTACTTAGCCTATTGGAAGCAAGTGAAGGAATTGGCCCAACTTAAGTCATCAAAGGCTTATACGACTTTGGGCTTTATTTGTACAAGTCATGTGCTTCATTTAAAAGTCAAATGACTAATTTAAGTTGTAAGATTAGGGGCTAAGCGTGTGGGGCTTATGTAAGTTGGGTTATTTTAGTTATTTAGGTTGGGTTTATTTTAACTAGTTGGGTTAGTTAGTCTTTCTTTTGGGCTTGGATTTTCGGATTTCTCCTAGAATGGACTTGTTTTTGACTTGTTTAAGGCTTTAATTGTATTTGATTAGGATAGAAAGAGTTCCTAGGGTTAGCTATAGTATAAATAGGTCATTATAAGTTGTAAACTTCAGCTTTTGACGAATTTAAACATTGAGAGGTTCCTGTTATTGGATTGGCCGAATTCTTTAGAGAGAATTGTGAGATTTCTTGCTTTTCTTTTCTATTGCATGAAGAATTTGATTACTTATCAATTATTCTGATTGTGGCGTTTTCATCTTCTTCTTTATCCCAATTATTTGCGTTTCCAATCACTTGTTGTTTAGGGGTTCAAAAGGGAGGGTGTTTATCTTATTTGTCTTTGCCATCAAAGTGTATGTTATCTTAGTATTAGGTTTGTGTTTTCTTTCCTTGTTTATGTATACATGTGCTGAAATTAATAGTAGCAAGCATTCTGATTTGTTTTGTGCTTTTTGTGTGTTACATCTAGCCTTTTCTTTTCCTTACTTTTGTTTGCTTGAAAACCCAAACTTGAACTTTGAATCTTTGGCATGAAAAATCAAATCCTAGTAGCTTTAGATTAGTTGTTAAAAAAAAGGAAACGAATAAAAAAAAGAATCAAAAATTTGGATACTTGCTTGATTGCTTCAGATTGGATTTGTATCTCCTAATTCAAATCCTAGCTTCCTAAATTGGC
>CAODLS011136946.1:0-52748 GCA_948243855.1 Flueggea neowawraea
CGATATATGTTTTCAGCGGTTATGAGGGTTTGCATTGCATTTGCATATCATGCATATAGTATGACCACAGTACCACATTTTGATTCATGTTATGTATGTCCATGTTCAGCTTCTTGTCCGTGCCAGCGAGGCTAGCCACCGACCGGTGGGGTTTGATTGGTGATCCAGCTTGGACATCCAGGTGAGTGGATAGTAGCTTCAGACACATAGGCTGTGTCTTGAAACTCCTATTATGTTTTATGATGTGCTGAACATGATTATAAAAATGTACTAATCTAAGGATTGGTTAAATGAATAAAATTATTATGTGATTTTTATAATCAACCCTATGTTTTATGAAATGGATATATATATATATATATCTTTCCTATGATTTCAAATGATGAAATGTATGTCTACGATTTATGCTATGAAATATTCAGATTTTGTTTTTATAATACGGGACACCTATGCTACGGGTTCGAAATAGCCTTTGGTATACCAATGATATATATACTATGAAATCCCAGCTACCAGGGATGCCGGTAGCGACGTGTTTTGATCCAACACGTGAATTGTTATGATGGTGGCAAAGTCCACATGATCCATGTTATTTGGTACCATGAGCACACCCATGTTATATAGTGCCACGAGCACACCCACGATTATGGTCCCTTATCAAAGCTATATGTTTTCACTATGAAACCATGTTTTAAGAGTCAAAATGATTATTAAGTATGTTTGGTCGTCTATAATGAGTCCTAAAAGGATTTGGAATATCTTCCTACAAGATAGGAAGATATCTCACTTAATGTGGGCTATAATCATGGAGATGTTGTAGCAGGTGTTTAGCAAACCCTAATCCTTTTTGGACTAAGGTATTTAAGGCTCTTTTATGTTAATTTTTAGCAGCCTAACACGTACATAGGGTGAGCAAAACATTTATGCCTTGTTGTCCTTCTTCTTGCCAAAAAGCTCTAAACACCTAGCTCTATAAAAGTATTCATAGCGCACCGATTCGAACCCAGTCCTAATCCGCAAGCTCCTACCCGTGATTGTGGACCAAAGTGGTGTGGATACCGATAGAGACACCATATTTTTTGTGTTGTTGACTGGCTAGCAGAACACAATATGATTAACAAGTTCGTGACTAGATCGTGTTTTTCACAGTTATTCGATGCTTTTAAGAGGTAAACATTCGCAACACCTTCTTTATTGTATGTATCAATTGTTTGCATGGATATTGGCAGTTGATAATGTGTAAAATTTTTAAAATTTCATGGTGTTTTCCCTACACATTATCGAACAGGGTTTTCATGAGCTTATAATTAGAAGCACATTCTTCTCATATTTTCTAATGCTTAGGCGAATTTGTCAGTGTCACAAATAAAAGAGAGAAAATTTTGTAAGAGCTAGAATATAGATTCTTGATGCTAGTACACTTAACCGATTCAGCAAACTTCATTCTTGTGGATACCTTTAGATACGTTTGCACAAAGGAAACATGAGAAAAAGAGATTCGATTTTGAATACTAGAAGCAACATCAACACTCCATTCTGTCACACATTTGAGCATTGGTTTTAAGTTAAAACCCTAACCCTAATCTTGTATTTTGATATGCATGGATCCTTGGTGGAATTCTAGGTTAAAAAGGTTTTTTATTTCTAGTTACGAATTCCAATTGTGGTATCAGAGCCACTTGCACAATCAATATAGACAATTTAATTTTATTCGATCGTATGTGATATGATTGAATTATTTGTTATATTCGGCCCTATTTTAATGTTTTGAATATTGTTGCTAAATTAATGATGCATGTTGGGATGTAATTTAGCAAGATAAAATTGAGAATTTAGGTGGTAAAGGCTAAATATGATTGATGATTTACATAGGATGTTAAGAATCACATAGAAAGTCGTTTAGGATTTTATATATTCAGTTTTGTAATGAGCTTACAAACAATGGATCAAATTATGATTTGATTATGAGATTCAAGTATTAATGAGATTAATAGAGGTTGGGGTTTGAAATTTAGCAAGTTCTTTTTATGCGCAATGCGAATTAAAACCCCCTCGCAACCGACTTGCGAAACCATTTTGCACGTCCAACGTTTAATCATATGGTTATTTGATTACTTGAATGTTGTTTATTTGTGTTCATAATCTAATTATGTTTTGATTTGAATGATGATTCAAAATGCATGGTACATGACATGGCTCAATTAAACCAACGTGATTGGATTATTATTGTTCATTATAATATTTTAGTAGATGTGCCTATTTCAACTACTTCGGTTTTGGCAAATGTGCCTAGTTTTCTATTTAGATTATTTTAGTATAGATCTATATTTATACAATGTATGTTAAGGAAGATGGTGGCCGTTCGTTGCAATGAATATTGAAGACCACCCTAGGTTGTCCTTAATCTTCACATTGGCTTGTGAGATCAACATTAGATTTGGGCTTTGTCATTTCACATTTAAATTATGCCATATATATATATATATACACATGTGGTGCATATATTCCATGAATGAATGTTTTATTTTGTATCCAACACAAGCAAACAAAACCAAATCCCTACAAATAGTAAGTTGAAAATGCCTTCCATAATCAATGCTTGTCAAGGCTTTGTTCATCGATGTGTAGTTTCTGCCTTCGTAGGGTGCACTCAATTACCTTAGTGAGGCGAGGGTAGATAATGGTTGTATCTACATTTCAGTCATGGTTTGACTTAATATGACTATCAAAACAGTTTTGGGCGTAGAGTTATATGTGATATAATTAAAAGGGAGTTTTCTACCTAAATAGCTAAGGTAAAGGACTAGCTCAGCTGAGTGAAATATGGATCTTATACCCATTATGTTTTTAGCTTTAGGGATGTTAAATTTAGTGAGAGTTTTTCAAAGGCCTCTTATTAATGTTTGTATATTCTTGTATGTAGATATAATGGCAACAAACAACAAAACATCAACCTTTACATTGCGATAGATCCTTGAGAAGGAGAAATTGGTTGGGAATAACTTCCTTGTTTGGTCTCGAAAGTTAAGAATTGTTCTTAAGCAAGAAAGAAAGAGTCATGTCCATGATACAACAATTCCCAATGAACCCACACCCAATGCCCCTCGAGCACAAAATAATGCTTATTAGAAGCATAAAAATGACTTGATAGATGTCACATGTCATATGCTTGCTACTATGGTTGTGGATTTGCAAAAGTAATTCGAAGCTATGGAGGTATTTGATATGATGAGGCATCTCAAGCAAATGTTCCAAGACCAAGCCTGTCAAGAAAGGTTATTGACAGCCAAGGCATTGAATGAGTGTAAGATGTCTATTGGCACTTCGGTAAGTACAAATGTCCTCAAGAAGAAAGGTTACATTGACCAACTTGAGATACTTGGTGCTCCAATAACAAATGAGTTGGCCATAGATATGATATTAGGGCCACTCCTAAGTAGTTTTGACCAATTGTCATGAACTACAACATCCACAACATGGATAAGTCCATCACCAAACTACTTGGTATGTTTAAGAATGCCGAGAAGAGCATTCCCAAAACCAACAACGTTCTTATGGTTCAAAAGGAAAAGGGAAAAGGCAAGACTAAGCCAAAAGATATTGGCAAGGGCAAGGCAAAATCCAAGCCCAACGTGCTTAAGCCCAAGCCAAATATGACCAAGCCAAAAGAGGAATTTTACTTTCACTGCAATGAGCCGGGTCATTGGAAAAGGAATTGTAAACACTATTTGGAATAGCTAAAGAAGAAGAGAACCGAGGTTTTTACTTCAGGTATTTTTATTATAGAAATCAATATGTCTACTAACTCCACATGGGTATTGGATACTGGATGTGGAGCTCATATTTGCATTAACTTGCAGAGATTGAGAAATAGTAGATCAGTGATGAAAGGTGAAGTGGACCTATAAGTGGGCAATAAGGCAATAGTTGTTGCATTAGCCATAGGAACTTATTATTTAACTTTGCCAAGTGGACTTGTTTTACAATTATCGAATTGTTATTATGTTCCTACTATGAGTAAGAACATCATTTTCATTTCTTATTTAGACAGTGATGGCTTTCATTTTATTACTAAGAATAATAATCTTTCCATCTATCATGAGGACGTATGTTATGATATTGCAACCTTATCTTTTGGTCTGTATGTTTTAAACTTGGAACAAAGCATGTCCATCTATAACATTAATAAAAGGTTAAAATTAAATGATTTAAACCAGACCTACTTTTGGCATTGTTGTTTGGGTCATGCAAGTGAGAAATGCATCTCGAAACTCCATAAAGATGGATTACTTGATTCATTTGATGTCGAATCATTTGATGCATGTGAAACTTGTTTGTTAGGAAAAATGACTAAGTGTTTTTTTACACACAAAGGTGAAAAGGCCAATGACCTATTAGGCCTAATAAATACTGATGTATACAGACATTTTAGTTCAAATGCTAAAGGAGGTTATCTGTGCTTAATCACCTTCACTGATGATTTTAGTAGGAATGGATTTGTCTATCTTGTGAGACACAAATCTGAATCATTTGAAAAGCTCAAAAAATTCAAAAGTGAAGTACAAAACCAACTTGGCAAGAATATCAAAGCATTTTGATCCGATCGTGGCAGAGAATATTTAAGGCAAGAGTTTGACAATCATCTCAAGGAATGTGGGATTGTCTCACAACTCACTCCTTCTGGAATGCCCTAATGGAATGGCGTGTCTGAAAGAAGAAATCAAACTCTATTGGATATGGTTCGATCAACGATGAGTCAAACATGTCTTCCAATCTCGTTTTGGGGTTATGCCTTAGAAACTACTATTTTCATACTTAATCGAATTTCATCTAAAGCGGTGGAAAACACCATATAAAATATGGCATGGGAAAAACCCCATAATGTCTTTTCTAAAGATTTGGGGATGTGAAGCTTTAGTGAAACGGAAAGTTTCAGACAAGTTAGCACCCAAATCAAAGAAATGTTTATTTCTGGGGTATCCAAAGGAAACAAGAGGATATTATTTTTACAATCTTTCTAATAACAGAGTGTTTGTTGCTCGAAATGGCGTCTTTTTAGAAAGACAATTTATTTCCAAGGAATTAGTAGGAGTAAAGTACTTCTAAAGGAAATAAAAGAATAACAAATAGTTGTTGAAAAAAAGATAAAGATTCAAGACAATTCACAAGATGTTGTGGAGTCCAAATCTGTAACACAAGTCCCAGAAGGTCCGGTAGGGTTCGTCACGAGCCTGAGAGATATGTATTTCTTATAATTGATGATAAAGGAATTGTTCTTGTAGACCATAACGAGCCTACTATCTACCAAGAGGCGATTGCAGATTCAAATTCTGTAAAATGGTTTGAAGCTATGAAATCAGAAATGCAATCTATGTATGACAACCAAATTTGAAACTTGGTAGATCCAACCGATCGAGCTAAGGTCAATGATTGCAAATGGATTTACAAGTTAAAAGCCAATGGGATCTTCAAAGCAATACTTGTTACAGCAGAATTTAAGCATACTCATGGTTTTGACTATGATGAAACCTTTTCACCAATCATCATGCTCAAATCCATTAGGATTCTTCTTACCATACCAGCATATTATGAAAATGAGACATGGTAAATCGATGTTAAAAATGCTTTCCTAAACAAAAACCTTCTTAAGGATGTGTATATGACACAACCCGAGAGTCTTGTCGATCCTAAGAATACTAGTAAAGTATGCAAGCTTCAAAGATCCATTTGTGGATTGAAGCAAGTATCTCGAAGTTGTAATATTTATTTTGATTAAGTGGTTAAAGAGTTTGAATTCATCAAGAATGAAGATGAGCCTTGTGTATACAAGAAAGTTATTAGGAGTGATGTAGTGTTGTATGTTGATGACATCTTAATAATTGGAAATGACATTCAAACCTTGCAGAGTGTCAAGACTTGGTTAGGAAAGTGTTTCGTAATGAAAGACTTAGGTGAAGCCTCACGTATTCTAGGCATACAAAAATATAGAGATAGATCTAAGAGGCTAATTGGACTAAGTAAAATTGTGTACATTGACAAAGTGTTAAAGAGGTTTAGCATGCTGAATTCCAAAAAAATGAATGATTCCCATGGTTCTAGAAAAACCATTAAACAAGGCTAGTTGTCCTACGACAAGGCAAGCCAGAGATTACATGATAGGATTCCATACGTTTCTGTAATTTGATCAATCATGTATGCCATGCTTTGTACACACCCTGATGTCGCTTTTCCTTTAAGCATGACTAGTTGATTTCAATTTGATCCAAGAGAAAGTCACTGGACCACAGTCAAAAATATCCTTAAGTACTTGAGAAGAACTAAGGATGTTTTCTTGGTCTGTGGAGTACAAGAAGGTGAACTAGTCCTAAGTGATTATACTGATGCTAGCTTTCAGTTTGACCATGATGATTTCAAATCGCAATCGGGTTATGTGTTTTGTTTGAATGGAGGTGCAGTCAGTTGGAGAACTCCAAGCAAGACACCATGGTCGATTCCACTACAGAGTCTGTGTATATAGATACGTCAGATGCAAAAAGGAATTTGTTTGGCTTAAGAAGTTCATTAATGGTTTGGATGAAGTCCCAAACATCACAAACCTAGTAGACTTGTATTGTGATAACAATGGGGCCATTGCTCAAGCCTAGGAGCCCATATAAAATCAAAGAACCAAACACATACTTAGATGTTTTCACCTTATTCAATAGATAGTCAAAAGGGGAGATGTCAAGATATGCAGAGTTGACGCCAATGAAAATGTAGCGAATGCTTTGACAAAGGCTCTACCAAACCCGAAGCATGAAAGACATATCAAGTCTTTAGGTACTAAGTTCGTTCTTGATTGGGACTAGAGCAAGTGGGAGATTGTTATTTTTTGTGCCTTTGTCCAATCATTCATGTACGTTGTCATTTGATTTATTATTTAATAAAGAGGCATTTCATTTTCATATCAATGAAATAATATGTTTTATAAAGATAAAACCTTCCATGAATAGTTTATTCTTCCTTACGTCATCAAGTTTGAATTGATAGTAAACCCATAAGAGAAAATGAATACTATTATAAATGTTCTTAATCAATTGTTATCATGAGAATGACAATTAATTAAGATTAGTATGTTGCTAAGTGGATAGTCATGTTTTACGAATTATAGATTTGAGATATCACTTAGAACATAGATATATGTTAGGGAATATGCATTGGACTGGTCAGCTATGAAAGTACTTTATGGATTGATGTTATAAGAAGCTTTCATAAAGTGTTGATATTTGAGTCCTCTGAATAAAACTCACTATCAAATCCTACATGAGGAATCACATGTTTTAACTTAGTCAAACTTTATCCGTAACAAGGTAACAATAAAGGCTATGATTGGATATGTCATGAATCTTGTAGATGAGTGATAATGAGAGTGATGAATTTGTTCCTCTTATGAAGAGTGATATATCTAGGTCACTTGATGAATAGGATTGATGGAATGTATGCATACTCAAATGAATAGATAAAAGCGGTTATAAATGTTATTTGTTATATCAATTTACTTAGGATCAAGAAACACATTAAGCAATATAAGGTTGCATTTATCCATGCCTTATGCTTAATCTAGATATTGTGAGACAAAATGACTAAATATCAAACTGTGAAAGGTTAACTCGGATCATCGACTCAACATGATTTTGGGTTACCATAATGTATTAATAGATACCGCCTATGGACATTAGACCCAAGTTTTGGGACAAGGCCCATTGCCAATTTCAAGTGGGCCTATTGTGTCACATACTAAAACGAATTGGATTGGATTACAAATATTCTCTCTTGTGGTAATTGAATTATTAAGATGATTAATTTGATTCACCATTAATAATTTAGGGTTTTGATAGTTTATGTCTTGAATATGATAGAAGAAATTATTCATTAATGCAATGGGTTTTAAATATAAATTACTTATTATTATGTTTTGGGTATATTATTATATAACACGCATACCCTTATAACATATATTCACGTAACTCTATAACACATATCAATATAAGCATAATAAGACCAAAGAAATAGCAACATGTTCAATATGCCAATATCATTACATTAATAATATTAGAGTTACACAACATATAAGGCAAGAAAATTCTATCGATTAGAAACAAAATATGATGAACCTTTGAGGTCTCATCCTCAACACCCTATATGCACATATGTAATGGAGAGAGAGAGTGATCATAGCATTCCGACCTCTATTGTGTAAGTGTATCTACAACTCTTGAAACTGGCTCAAATTTAACTTATAATACCTAGGAAAAACATTGCGCTTTATATGAGTCGCAACTCTATGAGGAACCAAACAGCTAACAAGCAACATATGATCAGGTACTATATATATATATATATACAAACAACTCAATAGAATACAAGTAAAACATATACATTCAAGCTATCAAAAAGAATGCAATGTTGATCCATTTATTGGGTAATGGCCCAATATGTGAAGTATAGCCCTGGGTTTCCAATATAACAGATCTCAAGGATCTTTCTAATACCAATAGAATTGACCCAAAGGTCTTATCAAATAAATCAAATAAATCGTTGGCCAACCAAATATCATGGAATGGAATCTAGAGGTGGCTCCTACGAGTTTTAGCTGTGCATAGAGCTTAGTTGCATCTACTTTCTCGTATAACCAATATTTCCAATGGAATTTCATATATCTGAACAAATAGGCCATACCATTCCTTTTAAGTCTTATGCATTCAGATATAACACTTATAAACAGTATAGCACAGCATAATTTTTCGACAGCTCATACAAGTGTTCAACTTATAGACATCAATACTTCAACCTATCACATAATATTTCATCAACATCACATATTCAGTTCATGAACATAACACATATCAGAAATCTCCAACATTTGATTTCTGCTAATAACATCGGCATTATAATAGACAATATACGATGTAGCACAAATATCACATAAGGGTTCATTCACAGAAACAAAACATGTTCCAAGCTCCTAGCTTCTCTCTGGAATATCTCTTAAATGCTTCTCACCTAATACACATAATCACACAATTTTCTTTCAATACAAAATGCGTATGTGCAACTACATGGATACAATGATTAATGGTGCACGTTCTGATTTTGTAAAATTCTAATATCCACTAATACATGTATGTGGTATGATTCAAGACATTATATTTAGTTTTAAACCCCCTAATATGTTTACATTATTCAGTAGCAACTAGTGTGGTACAAATATACTCTATTTACATATTCTAGCCAGTTCACATTATTTTGTCCCGTCGATCACCAAATGAACTCAAATCATTATCAAATTTTAACCACATACACTAAACATATAAGGGACTGTATATTACCAAACATGAGACCCTAAGTCACTCAAATGAACTCAATGCACAGATTAGACCGTATTTACGCTAATTTAGCTATTGATCATTATACACATATGTAGACGCTAATTTAGCTACTGATCATTATACACATATTTAGACCATGATATTTTAGAGACATATTATTGACACAAACATAAACAAATTTTATGTTTTACACTTTTGCTAAATCTGTTTCTAAATGCCTCAAAACAGCAGCACAAGAACATATGAAATTTAAATGTTAATAGTTTCATCTATCAGTTTATATGTCTATATGTTCAAATCATTTTCCAATATATATCAGACCTTTGAAAACATATTATAATGCATAATAAACATATAGGTATGAAGAGAAACACCTGCCACATGCCTAAGATACAGATGGTACAAGAACCCAGAAATCAAAAAGTCTAGCTGATGTGTTTCTCCCTTCCTTTCTCTACCTTTCGTTTCTTGTTTTCTCTCAATTCAGAGATTATAAAGTGCAAAAAATGAGACCTAGAAGCTTACACTTCATTCTCTAAGCATGATAACAAATCTGATTAGGTGGCATGGTAGGAGGCAAGCGCACCTATCGATTGTAGTATGCGGACCTGAGTATCAATTGTCGTATCCCACAGAGTCTAAGAGTACTAGTAATGAAACTCTCTCTATTATCTAGCCTATAAACACAAAAGGAATGGAGACATGCCAACACATAACACAGCAGCAGAAAGAGAGTTTAGGAACCGAGCAATCAAGGGTAACAATAGTATCCAGATGTTGAATCCCCTAGGACTACCTAAGCAAAACCGACCTCATCACTAAGTCACTTGTTCATACAATTGGACCATAGGAATTCCTAAAATATATTAACCTCTCTCTCGAGTCAATTAACATCTAACGTCAAGTTGATTCACCAGAATCTCTTCCTAATTAATGCCCCCATGTTGCATTAACGAAGATTAATGAATTCCCATGTTAAGTTTAACCTTAATCCCGGAGATTTACGTTGACCTATCTCTAGGTTTGCATGCAACTCCTCTCACCTATAAGCGATTCTAAACACACGATAAATCTCTCGATTCTCACGAATGTAATCAATTGTCGAATCAAAACACCAGTAGAATCAATCCAACAACACAATATTATATCATAAATGAGTCTCAATTCATGAACAAAGCAACAAAATAACAAAACACAATCACAAATTCGTCATAACGCTCATCACATCTAGATGCATATTAATTTAGTTCATAATGGAAGTAGATACAACAAAAAAAATGAATGAAAACAAAGAGAGAAAGAGTGAACCCATTGAGAATCCTTCAACCTTCAAGAAATCCACTCGATTTTGATGTCGATCCACTCCAAGGACATTCTCCCCTTGAAACCCAGCTATTTCCTTCTCCAAAACTCTATTTTTGGGTGTCAATGGCGGCTCATCTATTATAGGGTTCGTTCAAAGCATAAATAGGCCGAAATTGTGTGTTCTGGTAAGACACGACCCGATACAGACATTACACGGTCGTGTCTTCGGTTCCCAAACAGTGTCTTACTTTAAAACTTCGTCATTTCAGCTCTTTGACGTGTTTGGTTCCAAAACTAGAAAGACACGGACACAACTCCTAAGACACTGCCGTGTCTAAGGCTCCAAGCCCGTGTCTTGCTTTTTGAATGTGCACTTAACTCTGGTGAATAGGACACGAGCAGATCATGCAATTACACGATCGTGTATTGGTCTTCCAAACTGTGTCTTGCGTCTTAGAGGTGCATTTAACAATGACGAATAGGACACGGTATTACATGGCCGTGTCTTGTGGTCCCAGACTGTGTCTTCTATTGAAAGCCTCAAAAGTTGTCGTTTAATCTCCGTTTTGGCTTGCTTTCATCAATTCTATCATGACACCATCACATGACCTGAAAAACAAAATATGAACGATTAAAGTACCAAAACTCATTAATAATGCTCAAATAATAACAAAAACAATAAGAAATCGACAGTACAAATATGTATAACGAGCGTTTATCATGGCACCAATAGGTTTAGCCACATTGCACCCATTTGACACATGTTCCATGTTCTTTGCATGTTGTTTACACCTAGCATCCACTAATTATTCTGTTTTTTCTAATCATCCACTTAGATTATTTATACAACTGTCCTAATGTGTTTAAGAAACTACCTACTCAGTCCTCTCTCTTAATAATTTAACTTTTTCCCCTTGATTCTGTTACAAGTAAACCCTTTTTTACTCTCATAACCCCCTCTAAAATATTCTAAAACCATATAGAACATGTATCAATAATATACACAATGTCAAATAAATGCACAACTATGCATGTTATATGCGATGCATGCTCGTATGTATGAAATGTTGGTTACGGTCATGACATATTATGTGTGACATAATTCGGCCCATGTATTAATAATAGAGTTATTTATTTAATGATAATGTAGCATGTAATTAAAATCCCAATCAACATTATTGAGTCCATTAAAATTGGGCACACTTTCTATTTTTTAGGAGTCTTTTTTCTGGTATTATAAGGAAAATAAAACCTAGTACACTTCATAACTAGTTAGGAGTTTTTATACTTTTGGGACAAGGAAAAAGAAGTCCTAATAGAATAAAGACTAGGGTTTTCATAAGCTTATAAATAGAAGCACATTCTTGTCATATTTTTTACCAAATTTGTGAATGTCACAAATAAAAGAGAGAAATTTTTGTAAGAGCTAGAATAGAGATTCTTGGTGCTAGTACACTTAACCAATTCAGCAAAGTTCATTCATGAAGATACCTTTAGACACGTTCGTGCAAAGGCAACGTGAGAAAAGGAAATTTGATTTTGAATACTATAAGCAACATCAACACTCCATTCAGTCACACATTTGAGCATTGGTTTTAAGGTAAAACCCTAACCCTAATCGTGTATGTTGATGTGTATCGATCCTTGGTGGAATTCTAGGTTAAAAATTTTTGTTCTTTCTACTGTGTTATACTCTTATGAATGTCATATTACTAGTTACGAATTCCAACACTTATACTTCCTTTCCATTTCTTAAGGTAATATCACATTTCTTTTAGAAATTTTTCTTCCTTTTATACATCAAAATGAGATTTTATTTGTTGGGTATGAAATGTGGCAATTTTTGGAGTCGAGGCCAAATTTTTCTAATTTCTATTGAATTGCAAGTTAGAGGGTGATAGATCATGACAGATTAAGCTTAGAAACAGTTAGATTTGGCTCGAAATCATGGTTTGGTTCGGGTTTGACTGAATTTTTGATGATTTTGAGGTGTTTTGATGAAATTGATCATAAATTTGAGTTACTAAGGTTGATTTGAGTTGATATGAATGAATGAGAATGGGGACTAAATTGACATTTTCCAAGGTTTTAGGGACTAATCCAAAATTTTCAAGGTGAGAACAATAGATCTTCGATCGAAATAGATTTTTCGTCATCGCACGAGCATCTCCATCTGCATTTTGTATCATAAATTCATCATTGACATAGTACCAACACCACTTCTTGATATCTATTCTAATTTGTCTATTTTAACTTCGTGTTCCTGCCAACACGACCAGCTACCGACTAGTGGTGCTTGATTAGACTGTCAGCTTGGACATCCAGTTGAGTGGGATGGCAACTTCAGACATATAAGTTGTGTCTTCTAAACCCTATATGCTTTCTATATGTCTTCCTATATTCTGAAATCTGATTAATTAATGGTTGGCTAATTAAAATCTGATTTATGTGATTATTAATATTCAGTATTCTGTTTATGATATCCGTTATATGCATACATACATAATATATATATTATCTACAATATAATTTATGCTCTACAAGCTCGTATGCTATGTTATATATGTATATGCTTTGATATGGGGCACCTATACTATGAAGGTAAGTATAGCCTTTGGTATACTAATGTTATGGAGATAAGCATACCCTTTATTATAACAATGCACTATCAAGGCCCAGTTTCTAGGGTATTATGGTAGTCGTGTGTCCGTCCATACACATATATTCTATTTCTTATTAGTGGTGTAGACCACACCCCTTATATTTCTTCGTTTCTGGTTCCATATCTATTCCCGATATATGATATTTATTTAGTATGTCTGACTATCTATTGTTTGCTTTGTTTGCGAACGATATCAAAATGAATTTCAGAACTAATACCATGTATTTAGTGTGTATATATGTACACTTATATATGCATGTGGTATTTGAAACTATTTTTAAAACAATTTATGTGATGTCCTAGAGGCGATCTGGAGTGTCATTTATGGTATTGGCTCTACTACAGTCCCAAAAGGCAAGTGCACCTATCGGTTTGTAGTATATGGACCTGAGTACCGAGTGTCATATCCCACAGGGACTACGACTACAAGTAATTACCGTCTCCCTATTATCTAGCCTACAATTCAACTAGTAAATAAATTTAAATAAACATTAACTAATTGCCCACAAGCAAATGCCAAACACGACAATGAGGAGAGTTAAAAATTGAGCAATCAAGGTAAAATTAACATCTAGGTATAGTTTCTCCCTAGGACTTCCTAAGCAAAACTGATTTCATCACTAAGTTACCTATATGTTCAATTGGATCATAGGATTTCCAATAGTATGTTAATCGCTCTCTCAAGTCAATTAACCTTTAACAACAAGTTGATTAATCAAAATATCTTCCTAATTAAAACCCCCATTGCATTAAATCTAATTTGTAAATTCCCGTATTAAGTTTGACCTTAATCTGGAAGATTTACGTTGACCTATCTCTAGGTTTGCATGCAACTCCTCTCACTTATGAGATATTCTTTTCATACAATAACGTCTCAATTTCCATGCATGCAATCAATATTGGACAGACCCACTGGCAAAACTCGATACAATAATACAATTTATATTATATATGAGTCTCAATTCATGAATAAAGCAACAAAGTAGAAAAACCCAATCACTATTCCATCCTATGGTTCTCTACACCTAGATGCATATTGAATTTAGTTCATAATTACAGAAAATACAACAATAAGAATTAGAGGAAAGAAATATAGAATGAAAGAAACTATTAAGAATCCTTCAATCTTCTAGAAATCCACTCAATCTTGGTGCAAATTTGCTCCAAGCACAGTCTCCTTTTGAAACCCAGCTCTTTCTCTCTATAGAAGTGTGATTTTTGTGTAAAATGATGGCCTTCATACTTTTGGCTTTTGAAACATGCTTAAATAGGTCAAAATGAGGCATATTGATAAGACACAGGCAAAGACACGCTTGTGTCTTTGCCTCCAAAATCAGGCCAATACATGGGTAAGCATACGCTCGTGTCTTGCTTCACCGGGCTGTGTCTTGCATTTTGAGTGTGATTTCATAAGGTAGAGCATGACACGAGCAAAACACCATAAGACATGGCCATGTCTTGAAGCTCCAAGCCGTGTCTTGCCAAAATCAAGCAATTACGCACAATCTTACCTTGAACTTCGTTGGTTTTTGTGTCATTGCAGCAACATACCAAAATTTGACCTGAAAAACTTAAGATGAACCAATAAATTACCAAAACCCATGAATATAGCTCCATTTATGACCAAAAAAATAGAATATAGACAATATAATCACGTATAAATAAGCATTAATCAGTTTCCTCACTGAGTTTACTCACCCCCCAACATCTTTCAAGTACACTTTTTGATGCTCAGTAACCATCTGACACCTCGACACTCAGTGATGCATTCCATTGGTTAGCTGATGCCCTTTTAGTCGGGCTCATTTTGTTGTTGCAAGAGCTCCATCTGGGTTGTTATTGGGTTACTGGGTTCATGTTGTGTCTTTTGTTACCAAGATTTACTTACACATGTTTATATTATTTTGATATATTGATACACAACGTTATACTTATATATTGTCTTATATATAAAAATGCTTTATGTTTAATTTATCTCGTTAAATGGATGCTTTTAATAAATGAATAATTGGATAAAACGTCTGAATCTCTGAGGCTTATACGAAATGGGATGGGGCTCTAATTCAATTTGTATTGTACGCTGGTCACGATCCTATAACTGGTCGTGACAAAGGTGGTATTAAAGCCTTAGGTTCCACATTGTTTGGTTCGGTATGGAACATAAGTTTTTTTTTATCAAGTTTGTTGCCAATCAACATGACTCACACAGTGTGCCGAAGGTTATAATACCTCATTCAACACATCAGCAGTTGCTACTTACAGCTCAACTTGAGATGTTTAGTCGTATGGCTTGGGTTCTCGACCATAGAGAGAGGGTTCTCGACCCTAGAGATAGGGTTCTCGACCATAGATGGAGGGTTCTCTTTGGTCAAGAAGCTGGAGGTTTATCCAGTTCTGCCAGTTGTAATAACACCAATTCCTCCATCTGCAGTACCACCTGTTCTTCAGCCGCAACTAGGGGAGGCCGCAATGGCTGTTCTGATAGTTGCACCTATGGAATTACAGATTAAGGATGGCACCTTATTGGATAGGTTTTTGAAGCTCAAGCCCTCGAGATTTATGGACAAGATGTGAGAGGATCCCCACGACTTTTTTATTTTGACGGAACATTGCTTCAGTGTTCGAGGCATCACTGATGATGATGATAGAGTCAGACTTGTCGTTTTCTTACTAGACGGCCAAACATCCTTGTAGTGGCAGGGTTGTAAGACTTGTGGAGATGTTATTTGGGCTAAGTTATAGAATGAACTCATCATGTATGTACTCCCCGGAGTATCAGGGGTAGGAAGGCAGATTTTTTCAACGAATTCGGTCAGGGATATGGGATTTTAGTTACAAAGTATGAAGACAAGTTTAAGGAGTTGAATAGGTACACACCTATAAAATGTCTGAGAAAGGAGGCTCTAGCAAGGAAGTTTCTAAATGGTCTGCAACCCAAGATTAGTCAGGTGGTCGTAACCCTTAGGCTAAGTACCGTGAGGCTGATTGCTGAGTCAGCCAGAGTTATAAAGTATTTGGATCAGAGACACCCTAGGAATTCAAAGAGGGCAAAGACTGAAGGTTCTTCTAGGGGACAATATCGCCGTAATTAGGGAGGTCAAACAGAGCAAAGACACCGACATTCTACTAGAGGACAGAGGCCTACCCAGAGTACTCAGAGTCACAGTGTGACGTAGCTGGCTGAGCTCGTACGAGGGATAGAGCTCGAGGAGCTCGTATCTTCCTTGTGCTACCTGTGGAAGGAGGCATCCTAGGACTTACAATAAGGTAGATGGCAACTGTTTCCACTATAGAAATAGGAGACATAAGATAGCGGAGTGCCTCCTTAAGATGGTTGCAGGGTCTGAGCGGGGACAATCTGTAGTAAAAGGTTTTGGCACTATTAGCACCAGCACTGGTAGAGGTGCAGGAGGTACATACAGAGTTTTTGGCAGCTATAGTCAGATCAGTCAATAGAATGGTAATGGTCAGGACGCGCAAAGCAGTGCTATAGGAGAACAGGCATGAGTATATCATCCGACATGTTGTGAGGCTCAAACCTCCAATGCTGTAGTTACTAGTACACTATCCATCTCTAGACCTTATGCATACATTTTATTCGATACTGGTGCATCTCATTCATTTGTTACTCCATCTTTTGTTGACTATGCTAAGTTGAGGGTTCATCAGTTAGATAGGTTATTATAATTTTCATCACCTTTGGGTAGCAAGATCTAGAATGATTTTAGAGTTTGGGGTTGCATGATTGCTGTTGATGGGCACGAGTTGACAACCATTCTGATATCGTTGGACATGGGAGAGTTTGATGTCATATTCGACATGGATTGGCTTTTGACTTGGCACACTACCTTAGACTAGTTTGTGACGAAAGTATGTTTTTAACCACCGTGTCAGATTGAATTTTGTTTTCATGGTGAGAGAGATAATATTGGACGGGGATACATATTAGCTGTTCGAGCAAAAAAGATGATTCGTCGTGGTTGTGAGGCATATTTGGCATTTGTGTTGACCAACTTTGAAATATCAGACTTGAAAGTGGAGGACATACTAGCTGCTCTAGAGTTTTTCAATGTGTTTCCTAAGGAGTTACCTAGAGTTATGTCGGAGTGAGAGATTGAGTTCGCAATTGAGGTGTAGTCTAGTGTCAATCCAATATCGATTCCACTGTATAAGATGGCTCCAATGGAGTTGAAGGAGTTAGAGACTCAATTGAGAGAGCTATTAGGCAAGGGTTTCATTCGACCAAGTGCCTCACCTTGAGGTGTTCCGGTATTATTTGTAAAGAAGAAGGATAGGAGACTTCGTATATGTATTGATTACGTCAGTTAAACAAGGCAACAGTGAAGAACCAATATCCATTTTCGAGGATATATGATCTATTTGACTAATTTTAGGGTGCGCAATAGTTTTCTAAGATCAACTTGAGGTCAGGAGATCATCAGCTGAGGATTAGATGTGAGGATATTTCCAAGATAGCTTTTCAAACTAGCTATGGTTATTATGAGTTCTTAGTGATGTTGTTTGCTCTGATTAACACACTAGCAACATTTATTGACTTGATGAACAAGGTGATAAACCATACTTAGATCGGTTTGTGATCATATTTATTGATGACATCCTGGTGTTATCGAGCAGTAGGGAGGAGCACAAGGACCATTTAAGGTCAGTCTTGCTGAATTTGAGAGAGCATTAGTTGTATGCAAAGTTGTCAAAGTGCGAGTTTTGGCTTGATCAAGTGGGTTTTCTAGAACACATAGTGTCCAAGGATGTGATTATGATAGATTCAAAGAATGTAGAGGCAGTAGTTGGTTAGGAGTGGCCTAATACCATTACAGAGATTCAGAGTTTCTTTAGTATTGTTAGAATTGTGCCCTAGTCCAATCATTGATGTACATTGTCATTCAATTATTTAATAAAGAGGCATTTCATTTCTATGAAATATAATATGTTTTATGAAGATAAAACTCCATGAATAGTTTATTCTTCCTCATGTCATCAAGTACGTGACTTGATAGTAAAACTATAAGGATAAAGGGAATACTATTCTAAATATCCCTAATCGATTATTATCATGGGAATGATAATGAATTAAGGTTAGTATTTTGCTAAGAGGATAATCATGTTTTATTGATTATGGATATGAGATATCAACTTAGAACATAGATATATGTTAGGGAGCATGTATTGGACTAGCCCGCTATGAATGAACTTCATGGTTTGATGTCACAAGTGACTTTCATACAGTGGTGATGCTTGAGTCATCTGACTGAAACTCACTATCGACTCCTACATGAGAAATCACATGTTTTGACTTAGTCAAACGTTATCTGTAATAGGGTAACAATAAAGGCTATGATTGGATATGTCATGAATCATGTCTCGAAGTGACAGTGATGGATTTGTTCCTCTTATGAATAGTGATATCTCTTGGCCACTTGATGAGTAAGATTGATGGAATGTATGCATACTCGAATTAATTGATAAAGGGTTTTATCACTGCCATTTGTTATATCGATCTACTTGAGATCAAGAAATATGCTAAGTAATGTAAGGTTGACATGTAACCATGTCTTATGCTTAGATGAGATGTCGTGAGACAAAAGGACTAAATATTAGATTGTGAAATGTTAACTCGGATCACTAACATCCGCTCAATTTTGTGTCGCCATAATGTATTACTAGATACCGCTTATGGACTTTAGGCCCAAAGGTTTGGAATAAAGCCTATTGTCAATTTCGAGTGGGCCTATTGGGTCACACACTACAACAAATTGGATTGGATCACAAATATTCTCCCTTGTAGTATTTGAATTATTGAGATAATTAATTTGATTAATTATTGATAATTCAGGGTTTTATGATTTATATCTTAAATATTATATAAGATATAATCCATTAATGTAATTTGTTTTTATTATAAATTGTATCTTATTAAGTTAAATATTTTATGGACATGTTATTATGTATGACATAATAAATTCAGCACATATATTTTAATAGGGGAGTAATTTAGTTAATGATAATATATCATATAATTAAAAGCTCAATAACATTAATAAACCCTAGGAAAAATTTGGCACACACTCCTATTTTTTAGGAGAAATTATGCACACTCCTATTTTTTAGGAGCCCTAATTAAGAGTGCATGACTAATTAGGAGTTCCTATTCTTGTGTGACAAGAAAATGAATTATGCCTCTTTTGGGTTTTCCATGTGCCTATAAATAGAGGCACTCTTTCTCACGGCAATGGCATAGCCAAATTTGTGAGTGTCATATACAAAGAGAGAAAAATTATTTTTCGAGAATTAGAATAGAGATTCTAAAAGCTGCTAGTACATTCCACCAATCTGAAGGAAGTTCGTTTGTGTGGATACTTCTAGACACTTTTGCGTAAAGGCAACGTGAGTTCAAAAGGTGGTTCTGGTTTTTAATACTAAAAGCTACACCAACACCTCATATGATTGAACATTCAAGCTTTTGATCTAAGGTAAATCTACTAACCCTAATCGTATATGTTGATATGCATGGGTATTTGGTGGAATTCTAGGCTTAAAATTTTTGTTATTTCCGCTGCACTATTTACTTATGAATGTCATAAACGAGCCACTTGCACCATCAACATATCTGATTCCTTTTATATGTAATATAAATTGATATGTTTGATCTATTCGGCCTTTTTATGATATTGTTTCTGAATTAATAACAAATTTTTAGGGTTTAATTTAGCAAGATAAAAATGATTTTATATGTTTAAAGCCCGAATGGTATGTTGAACTTACATAAGATGTTAAGATTCACTTAGAAAGCCGATTAGGTTTTGTATATGCGGTTTTTTATAATGAGATTATAAATGAGTTGAATGATAATGTGATTATGAGATTCAGGTATTAATGAGATTAATACATGTTGGAGTTTTAAAATTAGCATCTTGTTTGATGGGCAATGCAAATTATAAACCTCCTTCGTAACCAGCTTGCGAAAACCACTTAAACACACCAAACGCTCAATCAATATAGTTTTTTTTATTAAATGTTTATTATCATAATTGGATTATGATTGTATTGACTATTGATTCTATATGCATGGTGCATAACATAGCCTAATTAACCCATGAGATTGGATTTAAGTTTTGTAAGGGTTGGCTTTATGTGCCTATTTCTAATACGACCTATGTGTCATTTTTGGTGAATGTGCCTATTTCCTTTTTGAACATATATATATATATATATATTGTTTGTAAAACAAGATGGATGCCATTCGTTGCAATGAAGATTGAAGAACACCCTAGGTTAACCCTGATCTTTCACATTGGCTTGTGAAAAGATCAACTTAGATTTGGGCTTTGTCATGACATGTTTATATTATGCTATATATACATGTGATGAATATATGCCATGAATGAATGTATGTTTTATCCACAAAACAAACAAACCTAATCCCCACAAATATTAAGTCAGGAAAATGCCTTCCATAATCAATACCTATCAAGGTTTTGTTCATCGGTGTTCTAGTTTCTACCTCCGCAGGGTGCACGCAGTTACCTTAGTGAGGCAATGGGTAGATAACAGTTATCTACATTTTGGCTATGGTTTGACTTAACATTGCTATCAAAACAATTTTGGGCCTAGGGCATAAAAAGGAATTTAAATCCCAGAACATAAGATGTCAAAATCCCAAGAAATACAAAAGTTATATATGATATAATTTAAAAGAGTTTCTATCTAAGTAGCTAAGGTTAAGGACTAGCTCAACTGACTTGACTTTGAGTGACTTATGGATCTTGTACCCACTACTTGTTTTAACTTTAGGGATGTTAAATTTAATGGGAGTTTTTCAAAGACCTCTTATTATAACTTTGCATATTTTATAAGTAGATATAATGGAAATAACCAACAGAACATCAACCTTTACATTGCGATAGATCCATGAGAAGGAGAAATTGGTTGGGACTAAATTTGTTTGATTGATTTCAAAACTTAAGAATGGTTCTTAAGCAAGAAAGGAAGAGGCATGTCATGTATACAACAATTTCCAATGAACTCAAACTCTAAGCCCCTCGAGTACAAAAAGATGTTGATGAGAAGCATAAAATGACTCGATGGTTGTCACATGCTTGCTATTATGGTTACAAATTTGATTCGAAGCTAAGGAGGCAATTGAATTAATATGGCATCTCAAGGAAATGTTCCAAGAGCAAGCTTGTCAAGAAAATTTTTTGGCAAACAATAATGTTCATGTGGTTCAAAAAGGAAAGGGCAAAGGCAGGGCTAAGCCAAAGGGTGTTGGCAAGGGCAAAGGGAATTCAAGCCCAAGCTTAAGCCAATAGATAACCAAACCAAAAAGGGGGAGTTTGTTTCCATTGCCATAAGAATGGACATTAGAAGAGGAATTGGAAACTCTACTTGCAAAAGCTAAAGAAGAAGAGAAGTGAGACTTCTACTTCAGGTACTTTGTCAAAGAAATTAATATGTCTACTAACTCCTTATGGGTACTTGATACGGAACTCAAAGATGTTGAGAAATAGTAGATCATTGATGAAAGGTGAAGTGGACCTATTAGGGGAAAATAGAGCAAGAGTTGTTGCATTAGCTATAGGAACTTATAGTTTGACTTTGCCTAATGGAATTGTTTTATAATTATCAAATTGTTATTACGTTCCTGATATGAGTAAGAACATCATTTTCTTTTCTTGTTTAGACAATGATGGGTTTCATTTATTATTAAGAATAATAATCTTTCCATCTATTATGGAGACATATTTTATGGTGTTGCTACACTATCTTTTGGTCTCTATGTTTTAAACTTGAAACAAAGCAAGCACATTTATAATATTAATAAAATGTTAAAATCAAATGATTTAAACCAAACCTACATCTGACATTTTCGTTTGGGCCATGCAAGTGCGAAATGCATCTGAAAACTCCATAAAGATGGATTACTTGACTTATTTGATTTTGAATGATTTGATACATGCAAATCTTGCTTGTTAGGTGATGAACGCTCAATTATACATATTTTTATTGTCTAATTCCTATAATTTTGGTTATAATTGAGTTGTTTTCATAGGTTCTGGTGTTTTATTGGTTCATATTTTGTTTTTCAGGTCGTTTAATGGTGTATTGATGGAATTACACAAAAACAGACCAAAACGGAGAATAAACGACAAAGTCTGAGGCATCACTAGAAAGACACGATTTAAAACTTCATTACACGGTCGTGTAATTTCATCCAGGAATAAAGACACTATTCCAAAGCCAAAGGCACGGCCGTGTAATATCATGTTCGGCCCGTGTCCTAATCGCAAGAGTTAAATGCACAATCAGAAAGCAATACACGACCTTTGAGCCAAAGACACTGCCGTATCCTATAATTTTTGTCCGTGTCTTTCCAGTTTCAGAACCAAACGCATCAAAGAGCTGAAACGATGAAGTTTTAAAGAAATACACGATTTGGGAACCAATGACACGGCCGTGTAATGTCTTTATCGATCTATGTCTTACCAGAACACACCATTTCGGGCCTTTTAAGCATTGGAACGAATCCTAGAGCAAGGGAGCCGCCATTGACACATAAAAACAGACTTACAGAGAGGGAAAAAGTTGGGTTTTAAGGGTAGAACGCCTTTGGAGTGGATTTTCTTCAAGATTGAAGTGATTGTTTGAAGATTGAAGGACCAATGGGTTCTTTCTATCTATCTTGTTTCCATTTCATTTTTGTTGATTTATCTACTACAATTATGAACTAGACATGTATGTATTTGGATGTTATGAATCCTAGGACGAATTTGTGATTTTGTTTTGATATTTTGTTGTTTTGTTCATGAATTGAGAATCATCTATGATATATGTTGTCATTGTTGGATTGATTCTACTGATGTTTTGATTCAAAAATTGATTGCATGCATGAGAATTGAGAAATTTATCGCATGTTTAGAGTCACTCATAGGTGAGAATAGGTGCACACAAACCTAGAGATAGGTAGACGTAAATCTTCTAGATTAAGGTGAAACTTAATATGAGAATTCATTAATCTTCATTAATGCAACATGGGGGTATTAATTAGGAAGAGATTTTGGTTAATCAACTTAACGTTAGATGTGAACTCACTCGAGAGAGAGGTTAATGTATGTTAGGAATTTCTACGGTCCAATTGTATGACCAAGTGACTTAGTGACGAGGTTGGTTTTTCTTAGGTAGTCCTAGGGGGATTCAGCATCTGGATGCTAATGTTACCCTTGATTGACCGGTTCCTAAACTCTCTTTGTGTTGTTGTGTAATGTGTTGGCATGTCTCCATTCCTTTTGTGTTTATAGGCTAGATAATAGAGAGAGAGTCATTACTAGTACTCTTAGTCTCTGTGGGATACGACACTCGGTACTCAGGTCTGCATACTACAAATGATAGGTGTGCTTGCCTACCTACCAAGTTTTTGGCGCCGTTACTGGGGACTAAGATATTAGGAAAGTTTTATCTCTATTAATCTATCCATTTTTTATTTAGTTGTGTTCGTTTATTTTTCTGTTTCTTATTTCGTTGTTTTCTTTTGTTAGTTTCTTTTGTTTATTTAGTTGTGTTGTTATTTTTTTGTTTGTTTGTTTAGATTTATTTCTCTTTATTTAGTTGTTTTGTTTCGTTTTCATCAATGTCAAGCTAATGATGTTAAACAAGTGCTTCTTAGGAGGCAACCCAAGCTTTTAATTAACCGTTTTGTTTTTTTTTTGTTTAGGTTTTTGGTGTTTCTTTTGTTTTGCAAGGTTTCTCCCACTTTTGGACGGAATCCACAGCAAATTTCCAGCTCTATGAACTGTTATTCAAGGAAGTCCCAGAACTCTAGTTTGTCTCCTCTCCCTATCTTCAATTAAGTTTGTGCTTTATTGTGAACATTGAGGACAATGTCCAATATTAAGTGTGGGGTAGGGGATGACAAACTTTGAACTAAAATCTTGATATTGTGGTTGTGGGTGCACTTCTTGTTTGATTGTTTCAATGAATTAAATAGTTGAGAATTTTTAATATGACTTTGTTACTTTGAGACCTTGAATTGGCTGTTTTCGATTAGCATGAGTCTCGAGGTTGTGATCAAATTTTTCGCTTTGAATTTTTTATTTCCATTCAAATCATTGATTTACTTGAACAATGGCATGTAGTTTCTTGAAATTTTTTTAAAAAAGTTATATGAATAAGAACTTAAAAGGGTTACTCGTAATTGGCTTGAACCTAAACAACGACAAGTAAATGGGGTTTATATCCTACTCCGTTATCTTCGGACATGAGTATGCAAAACACTGTCACTGGGCGTTTTCCTAAGTAGTCGGGGACACTCATCACAAATGAGCGGTCTTCGCATGAACCGTATTTGCCTGAATTGTTCAATGCTTTGTTTTGCAATGGAATGGATGATATGAATGGACGACCAATTCAAATCAAATTCTTTGATCATTTGATCTTTTACATGTGCGAATTTAGGGTGTTAGTTGGGTTGATTAGTACCTTATGCATATTTGCAATTCTCCGCAATTAAGTTTATTCTCGTTTTTCAATGACGTGAGTCCCATGCCACAATACTTTGATTTTGTGAGGATGTAGCCCTTGTTTTAATTCTTTGTTTGCTTGAGGACAAGCAAAATCCTAAGTGTGGGGTAATTTGATGAACGCTCAATTATACATATTTGTATTGTCGAATTCTTATCATTTTGGTTATAATTGATTGCATGCATGGGAATTGAGAGATTTATCACATATTTAGAGTCGCTCATAGATGAGACGAGTTGCACGCAAACCTAGAGATAGGTCAACGTAAATCTTCTGGATTAAGGTCAAACTTAATATGGGAATTCATTAATCTTCGTTAATGCAACATGGGGGTATTAATTAGGAAGAGATTCCGGTTAATCAACTTGAAGTTAGATGTTAAGTGACTCGAGAGAGACAGGTTAATGTATGTTAGGATTTCCTATGGTCCAATTGTATGAACAAGTGACTTAGTGATGAGGTTGGTTTTGCTTAGGTAGTCCTAGGGGGATTCAACATTTGGATGCTATTGTTACCCTTGATTGCCCAGTTCCTAAACTCTCTTTGTGCTATTATGTTGTCTATTGGCGTGTCTCCATTCCTTTTGTGTTTGTAGGCTAGATAATAGAGAGAAAGTCATTACTAGTACTCTTAGTCTCTGTGGGATACGATACTCGGTACTCAGGTCCGCATACAACAAACGATAGGTGCGCTTGCTTGCCTACCATTAGGCAAAATGATGAAGAGTCCTTTTACACACAAAGGTGAAAGGGCTAATGATCTATTAGGACTAATACATACTGATGTATGTGGACCTTTTAGTATAAGAGCTATATGATATTATTTGTACTTCATTACCTTCACTGATGATTTCAGTAGGTATGCATTCTTCTATCTTATGAGACACAAATCTTAAACGCTTGAAAAGTTCAAGGAATTCAAAAGTGAAGTACAAAACCAACTTGGCAAGAATATCAAAGAACTTCGATCTGATCGTGGTGGAGAATATTTAAGCCAAGAGTTTGATAATAATCTTAAAGAATATGAGATTATCTCACAACTTACTCCTCCCAAAACACCCCAATGGAATGATGTGTCTAAAAGGAGAAATCGAACCCTATTAGATATGGTTCGATCAATGATGAGCCAAATAGATCTGCCAATCTCGTTTTGGGGTTATGCCTTAGAAACTGCTACATTCATACACAACCGAATTCCATCTAAAGCGGTTGAAAGGACACCATATGAGATATGGAATGGAAAGAAGCCCATAATGTCTTTTCTTAAGATTTGGGGATGCAATACTTTTGTGAAACGACGAGTTTTAGAAAACTTAAAATCTGATAAATGCATATTTGTGGGGTATCCAAATGAAACAAGGGAGTACTACTTCCATAACCGTTCTGAAAACAAAGTGTTTGTTGCTCGACCTGGTATTTGTTTAGAATAGCAATTTATTTCCAAAGGAAATAGTGGGAGTAAAATACTCCTAGAGGAAATAAGAGAACCACAAATAGCCACTGAAGATGGAACAGGGATTCAAGACGACTCACAAGGTGTTGTGGAGTCTGAATTTGTAACACAAGGTCCAAGAAGGTTCTGTAGAATTCGTCACGAGCCTGAGAGATATGGATTTCTCATAACTAATGATAAAGGAATTATTCTTGTAGACCATAATGAGCCTACAACCTACCAAAAGGCGATTGTAGATTCAAATTTGTAAAATGACTTGAAGCCATAGATTCAGAAATGCAATATATGTATGAAAACCAAGTTTGGAACTTGGTGGATCCACCTAAGGTCATTGATTGCAAATGGATTTACAAGATAAAAGCCGGTGGGATCTTCAAAGCAAGACTTGTTGGAAAAGGTTTTAAACAAACTCATGGTATTGACTATGACAAAATCTTTTCACCAGTCGTCATTCTCAAATCCATTAGGATATCTCTTTCCATAGTAGCATATTATGACTACGAGATAGGGCAAATGGATGTCAAACAACTTTCCTAAATGAAAATCTCATTGAGGATGTGTACATGACACAACTCGAGGGCTGTCAATCCTAAGAATTCTAGAAAAGTATGCAAACTTAAAAAATCCATTTATGGATTGAAGCAAGCATCCCAAAGTTGGAATCTTTGTTTTGATGAAGTAGTCAAAGAGTTTGGATTCATCAAGAACGAAGACGAGCCTTGTGTATGCAAGAAGGTTAGTGGTTGTGGATTCATCTTAGTGCTATATGTTGACGACATCTTGATCATTAGAAATGACATTCCAATATTGTAGAGTGTCAAGACTTGATTTGGAAAGTGTTTCGCAATGAAAGACTTAGGTGAAGCCTCACGTATCCTAGGGATACAAATCTAAGAGATAGATCTTAGGTGAAGCCTTGCATATCCTAGGGATACAAATCTACAGAGATAGATCTAAGAGGGTAATTGGACTAAGTCAAAATGTGTATAGTGATAAGGTGCTAAAGAGTTTAGCATGTTGAATTCCAAGAAAGGAATGATTCCATGGTTCTTGGAAAACCATTGAGTAAGGCTGGTTGTCCTACAACGAGACAAGCCAAAGATTACATGAGTAAGATTCCTTATGCTCCTACAAATGGATCTATCATGTATGCCATGCTTTGTACATGCCTTGATGTCGCATTTGCTCTAAGCATGACCAATAAATTCCAGTTTGATCTAGGTAAAAGTCACGGACCGCAGTCAAGAATATCCTTAAGTACTTGAGAAGAACTAATGATGTTTTCTTGGTCTACGAAGGACATGAAGAAGAACTAGTCCTAAGTGGTTACATTGATGTTGGATTTCAGTTTAACCATAATGATTTCGAATCGCAATCTAGTTATGAATTTTATTTGAATAGAGGTGCATTCAGTTAGAAAAGTTCCAAGCAAGGCACTGTGGCCAAATCTACTACAGAGTCTAAGTATATAGCTGCGTCAGACCCAACAAAGGAAGTTGTTTGGCTCAAGAAAGTTCATTACTGGTTTGGATTTTGTCCCAAGCATTGTAAACCCATTAGAATTGTATTGTGATAACAGTATGACTATTGCTCAAGGAAAGGATCCCATATCACAGAACCAAACACATACTTAGACATTTTCACCTTATTCGAGAGATAGTCAGAAAAAGGAGACATCAAGATATGCAATTTGAATTCAATGACAGTGTGACGGATCCATTGAGAAAGGCTCTACCAGAACCGAAACATGAAAGACACGTCAGGTCTTTAGGTATTAAGTTCACTCTTGATTGGGACTAGGCAAGTGGGAGATTGTTAGGCTTGTGCCCTAGTCCAATCATTAATGTACATTGTCATTCAATTATTTAATAAAGTGGTATTTCATTTCTATGAAATATAATATGTTTTATGAAGATAAAACTCTATGAATAGTTTATTCTTCATTACATCATCAAGTACGTGACTTGATAGTAAACTCATAAAAATAAAAGGAATAATATTCTAAATGTCCCTAATCAATTATTATCATGGGAATTATAATGAATTATGGTTAGTATGTTGCGAAGAGGATAATCATGTTTTGCTGATTATGGATATGAGATATCAACTTAGAACATAGATACACGTTAGGGAACATGTATTGGACTGGCACGCTATGAAAGCACTTTATGATTTGATGTCACAAGTGGCTTTCATGCAGTGCTTATATTTGAGTCCTCTAACTAAAACTCACTACCGACTCTTACATGAGGAATCGTATATTTTGACTAAGTCAAATGCTATCCGTAACAGGATAACAATAAAGGCTATGATTGGATATGTCATGAATCATATAGAGGAATGATAGTGAGAGTGATGGATTTGTTCCTCTTATGAAGAGTCATATCTCTTGGTCACTTGATGAGTAGGATTGATGGAATGTATGCATACTCGAATGAATGGATAAAGGGGCTTATCAATGCCATTTGTCATATCGATCTACTTTAGATCAAGAAATATGCTAAGCAATATAACGTTGACATATGATCATTCCTTATGCTTACATGAGATATCGTGAAAGGTTAACTCGGATCACTAACATCCACTCGATTTTGGGTTGATATAATGTATTACTAGATACCGCTTATGGACTTTTGGCCCAAAGGTATGGGACATGGCCCATTTCCAATTTCGAGTGGGCCTATTGAGTCACACACTACAACGAATTGGATTGGATCACAAATATTCTCTCTTGTGATATTTGAATTGTTGAGATAATTAATTTGATTAATTATTAATAATTCAGTATTTTATTATTTATATCTTAACGTGATATAAGAAATAATCCAATAATGTAATGGGCTTTTATTATAAATTACATCTCATTAAGTTAAGTATTTAGTTGACATGTTATTATGTATGACATAATAAATTTAGCCCATATATTTTAATAAGGGAGTAATTTATTTAATGATAATGTATCATATAATTAAAAGCCCAATAACAATAATAAACCCTAAGCAAAATTTGGCACACACTCCTATTTGTTAGGAAACAATCTGCACACTCCTATTTTTTAGGAGCATTAATTAGGAGGGCATGACAAATTAGGAGTGCATGACAAATTAAGAGTTCATGACTAATTAGGAGTTCCTATTCTTATGCGACAAGAAAGGGACTTATGCCTCTTTAGGGTTTTCCATATACCTATAAATATAGGCACACCCTTGTCATATTTTCTCATGGAAATAGCAAAGCCAAATTTGTGAGTGTCACACAAAAAGACAGAAAAATTATTTTGTGAGAATTCAAATAGAGATTCTAAAAGGTTCTAGTACACTCCACCAATCCGAAGGAAGTTTGTTTGTGTGGATACCTCTAGAAGCATTCGTGCAAAGGTAACTTGAGTTCAGAAGGTGGTTTGGGTTTTGAATACTAAAAGCTACACCAACACCTCATATGATCGAACATTCAAGCTTTGGATCTAAGGTAGATCTACAAACCCTAATTGTATATGTTGATATGTATGGGTCCTAGGTGAATTTCTAGGCTTAAATTTTTTGTTATTTCGGCTGCACTATTTATTTATGAATGTCATACATGAATTGCAACAAGTATGGTTAGGTACTATAAGAGATTCATCCAGATTTTTCTAGGATTGTAGCTCCTATAACTCAGATGACCCAAAAGAGAGTTAAGTTTGTTCGGTTTTCCAAGTGTTAAGAGAATTTTCAAAAGTTGAAGAGGTGTTTGACAAGTGCACCAATGTTAGCTTTGCCATCAGGTTGTAGAGGGTTTGCGATGTATTGTGATGCCTTCAGAGGTGTTCTGGGTTGTGTGTTCATGCAGCATGGCAATGTGATTGTGTATTCCTCGAGACAGCTTAAGAGGCATGAGCAAAATTACCTGACACATGACCTAGAGTTAGCAACAATTGTGTTTGCACTAAAGGTTTTGTAGGCATTAACTGTATGGTGAGACCTTCAAAGTCTTCACTAATCATAAGAGCTTGGAGTACATTTTTGGGCAGTGAGATATGAACCTGAGGCAGAGACATTGGTTCGAGTTGCTAAAGGATTATGATTATACCATATCATATCATCCTGGTCAGGTCAACATGGTTGCCTATTCTCTGAGCGTAAGTTCTGGTGCTTTGATTGGATTCATATGGTTTTAAATACGAATTGAGCGTTTGTCGTAAGTTCTGGTGCTTTGATGCTTTATATTGTGCTTTTCAAGTCAATTGATGGTGTCTTGATGATAAGAAATCAAAGCGAGTTGAAGCAGAACTTGAACGATGATATTTGAGGCTTCTGGGAGGAGAAACGATCATAAAATAGCAAGACACGACCGTGGGACGTCGATGGACACGGGCATGCCATGCCCGTGACCATGGCCAGAGCCTTAAACAATCAAGACATGAAAAAAACAGTGCAGACACGGGCAGAGGCATGTAAGACACGGACAAAATCCCATGTCCATGTAGTTGGGGCGCGGATTAATGAAGGCCACAGTCGTGGCCGTGTCTTACCCAAACATGGTTTTACGGGCTATTTATGCGTAGAGCGCAAACCTAATTGGGAGACTCGACTTTAGACACCAAAATAACACAGATTAAAGAGGAATAATGTCAGGTAATCGTGTGGGAACATCATTGGAGTGAATCAACACCAAGATCGAAGCAATCAAGTAGAAGATTGAAGATTTCTATCATGAGTTTTATATCTCTCCCTAGATTTCCTTTATCTTCTTGTTTCTTTCTCTACAATTATGGACTAATACTATTGTATATCAAGATGTGATGAACCCTAAGATGAATTGGTGAATTGGGTTTTTTTATTTTGTTTCTTTGATTCATGAATTGAGACTCATCTATGATATATCTATTGTTGTTATTGAATTGATTTCATCGATATTTCGATTCGATAATTGATTGCATGCGTGGGAATGAAGAGATTTATTGTGTGTTTAGAATCGCTCATAGGTGAGAAGAGTTGCACGAAAACCTAAAGATAGATCAACCTAAATCTTCCGGATTAAGGTCAAACTTAATATGAGAATTCATAAATCAGTATTAATGCAACATGAGGGTTTTATTGGGAAGAGATTTCGGTTAATCAACTTGACGTTAGATGTTAGCTAACTCGAAAGAGAGGTTAACATATGTTAGGAATTCCTACGGTCAAGTTGCATGATCAAGTGACTTAGTAACGACGCCGGGTTTCGCATAGGTAGTCCTAGGAGGATTTAACATTTGGATGCTACTTTTATCTTGATTTCTTCGTCCTTTATTCTCGTCGTGTTGCTTTGATGTGTGATGGTGTGTCTATATTTTAATATAAACCCATTTAATTTGTAGGCTAAAGAATGGGGAAACGATAATTACTAGTACTCTTAGTCTTTGTGATATACGACACTCGGCACACATAGCTCTACTAGCTATAGACGATAGGTGCACTTGCCTTAGTCTTTAGGTATAGGCCTACGACATACCAAGTTTTTGGCGACGTTGTTGGGACTAGGATATTAGGAAAGCTTATATTTTATTAATCTAGTCATTTTTTTATTGTTTTTTATTTTCTTTCTGTTTATATTTTTTTGTTTAATTTCTATTGTTCACACTTCATCTTTTCTTTTCGTGTTTTCTTTTGTCTATCTTTTTCGGAATTACACTTGGGTTTGTTTGTTTTTGTTTTCTTCAGGTTTGTGTTAGTATATGACCCAGGGAAATTGGTCTGGGATAGTGGAAGCCGACGCTGAGATAGAACTAATAGCTCTTCAGAATCTTCGAAACACAATTCGACAAAGGGCAGAGGAAATAGACATGGAAAAGGAAGCAATGAATGGTAATGATTAGGCTCAAAGAGAACAGCCTCCTGGCAAGGTTTTTCAGGTAAATTCGGCGTTTCAGCAAATGACTATATCAAATTACGCCAGGCCAAATTTGACGGGGACTGAGTCTAGCATCATAAGACCAGCTGTTGCGGCCAACAACTTTGAAATCAAGCCCAACATTATTCAAATGGTTCAACAATTGGTACAATTTGATGGCTTAGAAGATGAGGACCCTAATACTAACTTGGAAAATTTTCTTGAAATTTGTGACACATTTAAGATCAATGGGGCCCCCAATGATGCAATCAAGTTGAGACTATTCCCATTTTCATTGAGGGGATGACCTAAGTAGTGGCTAAATTCTCTACCGATGGGTTCTATTACTAATGGGAGCAGATGGCAGAGAAGTTCTTGCTGAAATACTTCCCACCCACCAAGACTGCTAAGCTTGGAATGACATCTCTTCCTATGCACAAATTGAGTCTGAGTCACTCTACGATACATGGGAGAGGTTCAAGGATTTGTTGAGGAGATGTTCGCACCATGGGTTACCAAAGTGGCTAAAGGTTCAAACATTTTACAATGGTTTGAACCATGCGACTAGACAAATGATTATTGCTGCAACAGGCTGTACCCTTAATAACAAGACACTAGAGGCTTCTTAGGAACTGATTGAGGAGATGGCCATAAACAATTATCAGTGGCACACAACAATTTCTAAGCCAGCAAAGCCAAAAGGGGTGTATGGTATGGATGCAATGACGACTTTAGCTATTCAGGTTGAGGCACTGACCAAGAGAATTGATGGATTCTCTAGAGCAAAGCAAGTAGCTTATGTTAATGATCAAGGGACTCAAGACTACATGGAGAATTTGTACTATGTGGGTTATAGGAATAATCCTCAGAACAACCCCTATAGCAACACCTATAATCCCCGGTGAAGAAATCACCCGAACGTTTCATGGGGAGGTGCGAATTAGCAGCGACAGACTCACCCACCTGGTTTTCAACAACCACAACAAAAAGTGAAGCCCAACTTTGAGAGCTAATGAGAAAATACATTAAGACCTCAAAAAAGTGGTTCACCCAAATTGAAACTACATTAATGAACCATGGTGCTTCAATTCAAAATTTGTACGCATCTATTCACAACGTGGAAAGTCAAGTGGGTCAGATAACCAAGATGATATCTGAAAGGCAACTGGGTTTCTTACCAAGAAACACGGAAATGAATCATATGGAGCATTTCAAGGCTATTTTGGTTGGTGGGGTAAATGATCACAAGATGGAAGAGCCTAAGATTGAGCAGCAAAGAGTGTTTCATAAGTACAAGCCTCATATCCCATATCCTGCAGCGCTTTTCAAAAGAGTGCAAGTCAAAGCAGCCACTTATGTCAGTGAGAAGCTGAATATTAAAACAGAGGAGCAACAACAATGTGTGGTCAAAGCCAAGAAGGAAGAAGAAGAGCTTGAGCAACATCAACCGACACCTCAGCTACCTGTGAAACTAAAGGACTAGGGAATTTCTCTATCCCCCTTACTATTAGTAGTTTGAATATTAATGATGCATTAGCTGACTTAGGTGCTAGTGTGAATGTGATGTCGTATGTTCTGCTTGACCAATTGGACTTAGGAGAACTCACACCATCTAGGGTGCTGGTGCATTTAGCTGATAAGTCTGTTGTGCATCCTAGGGGCGTAGTAGGGAACGTCTTCGTTCTGATTGATAGCTTGGTGTTTCCTGTGGATTTTTTGGTTCTTGATATGAAATATAATTTGGAAACACCATTGATTTTAGGACGACTATTTTTAGCTACTTCTAAGTCTATAATTGATGTACATAAACCGGTGTTAACCCTTCGAGTCGAGGGTAAGTGTGTTGACATGAAAGACTCTAAGGTTAAGCACCATTTTGACTCACGTTCTCTTGTGGAAAAAATATGTTTTGTCTAGTGTGGTATAGGTGCCCATCAAGGAAGATCCAATGGATGCATCCAAGGTCAATGAAGTGGTTCCTAAGGTGAAGAAGAAGTTAAAAACTCAGGGGGAAACAACCAAGGAAAGGATGATTGAGCCACCAAAGTCAAAATCCAAATGTTCAACGGTGTGCCAATTTGTGTGGTGCGTAAAGAGCAAGGTTGCTTCATGTGATAAGCGGATGGGTGAGGTTGGAAAGAGTGTGCCTCACCTTGCGTACAAACCTACATGAAGGAAACAAACAGTGAAGTCAAGCTAGTGATGTTAAAGAAGTGCTTCTTGGGAGGCAACCCAAGCTTGGTTTTATTTGAAACTGTTTTTATTTTATCTTTTGTTATTTTGTTTTTAGTTTTACATTTTTTGTTTCTGTTAGTTTAAGTGTGTTGTTTTGTTTGATGTTTTGTCTAGTTTTGTATGACTCTCATATCTTAAGGTCACGATGACGCCATGACTCATTTCAATGGACCTATTTTCAGGGAAGTTCCATAACTCTCAAATTGTTTCCCTTTGCATGTGCTATTTGTGTTTAATTTCATGCATTGAGGACAATGCAACATTTAAGTGTGTGTTGGGGGTATAGAAATCATGAAATTTGATCGAGTTCTTGGTATTGTGGCTATGGGTTGCATGTTGTGTGTCTGTGCAAATGACATGAATATTTGAGAATTTTTAATATGCCTTTGTTATTCAGAGATTTGAATTGTTATTTTGGATTCAACATGTGTTTGGAGCTTGTGACCAAAATTTTCGCTTTGACTTGTCCATCTCATTTGGTCTATTTATTGGGTTGTTGAGTAATAACATGAATAGTATGAGCATGTAGGTTTTCATGAAGTAAATTAAAATGAAAGTATAAAAAGGGTTACATACAATTTGCTTTAACCTAAACCGGGACAAGTACATGTGGGTCAAAATCTACTCCGTTGTCTTTGGACATGAGTATGCAAAGCATTACTACAAAGGGTTTCCTAAGTAACAGGGAGCACTCATCACAAATGAGCAGTTTTCGCTTAAAACGGAACTTTCTTGATGGTGGTAACCTGAAAAGTGCAAAATAAAAAGCACAAAATTTGACCCTTAATTTACTGACCGTGTTTGTAGCAAGTAAGCTATTGTGTTGGTGGAATCTATGAAAATGTTTAAAGTTTAATTTGAATGTGAATCATATTTGCCTATGTTGTTCGATACTTTACATGACAATCTAATCAATGAGTTGAATGGGTGATCAATTCCAATCGATTATTTTGGCCATTTGAGCTCTAACTTATGTTTGATTTGCGATATCGATTTGATTTTGTAACTGCCTTATGCATATTTTAGATTCTCCGCTCTTCAATTTATTTTTGTTAATGCATAATGTGAAGTCTCATGCCACCATTGAGAGAATTTGATTGAAGTCTTTTGCCCTTGTGTTAATTCTTCCTTTGCTTGAGGACAAGCAAAAGCTTAAGTGTGGCGTAGTTTGGTAAACGGTCATTTACACATATTTATGTGATTGGATTCATATGGTTTTAAATACAATTTGAGCGTTTGTTATAATTTCTAGTGCTTTGGTGTTTTATATTGTGTTTTTTAGGTTAATTGATGATGTCTTTATGATAAGAAATGAAAGCAAGTTGAAGCAGAGCTTGCACAATGATATTTGTGGCTTATAGGAGGAGACACAATCATAAAATAGCAAGACACGACTGTGGGATATCAATTTGAGGCTTCAACTCGCGTTGCTTGGCGGTTTTAGGGCCACGGGTGTGGTCATAGCTGTGACAGTGGCCGTGTACTAGTCTAAAGCCTTAAACAATCAAGACACGAACGAAACAGTGAAGACACGGATAGAGGCATGCAAGGCACGAAAAAAAACCCACGTCCATGTAGTTAGGGCTCGGATTAATGAAGGCCATGGTTTTGGCCACAGCCGTGCCTGTGGCCGTGGCTTACCCAAACATGGTCTTACGTGCTATTTATGTGTGGAACACAAATCTAATTGGGAGAGCTGACTTTAGACATCAAAATAACACAGATTAGAGTGGAAAAACGTTGGGTAATGGTGTGGGAACATCATTGGACCGAATTAACACCAAGATCAAAGCAATCAAGTGGAAGATTGAAGATTTCTACCATAAGCTTTCTTTCTCTCTCTGAATTTCCTTTATATCTTGTTGTTTCTTTCTTTACAATTATGGACTAATACTATTGTGCATCTAGATGTGATGAACCCTTGGATGAATTGGTGAATTGGGTTTTGTTATTTTGTTGCTTTGATTCATGAATTGAGACTCATCTATGATATATCTATTGTTGTTATTGAATTGATTTCACCGGTGTTTTGATTCGATAATTGATTGCATACATGAGAATCGAGAGATTTATCGCTTATTTAGAATCTCTCATAGATGAGAGGAGTTGCACACAAACCTATAGATAGGTCGATGTAAGTCTTCCTGATTAAGGTCAATCTTAACATGGGAATTCATAAATCAGTATTAATGCAATGTGGGGGGTTTTAATTAGGAAGAGATTTCGGTTAATCAACTTGACATTAGATGTTAGGAATTTCCACAGTCCAATTACCTGAATAACTGATTGAGTAACCAGTCATTGTCACTTAGTCTGATCTAGGGGGATTCAGTGTCTAAATGCTATTTCCATCATTTGTTTTATCATTTAAATTGAGAGTGTGCTTGTTCTTTGTTTGGTTTATTATTTCAAAATCACTTAATTTGCCAACTAGATAATAGAGAAATAGTGAGTAGCTAATACTCGTAGTCTTTGTGGGATACGACATTCGGTACTCATAGGTCCACTAGCTATAGACGATAGGTACACTTGCCTTAGTCTTTAGGTATAGGCCTAAGATCACACCATGTTTTTGGCACTATTAACCTCTCTCTCAAATTAGCTAACATCTAATGACTAGGTTGATTAACCATAATCTCTTCCTAATTAAAACGCTTATCGTTGTATTAACATTCATTTGTGAATTTCACTATTAGGTTTGACCCTAATCCAAAGGCCTTATGTCGACCTATTCCTAGGTTTGCATGCAACTCCGTTCAATTATGAACGATCTATCACGCACAAAATCTCTTGATTGCACATGCATGAGTGAATATTGGAATCGAAAATCTAGCAACAATCAATTCAATAATTAGACAATATAATATCATAATTGAGTCACAATTCCAAGAATAAACTAAATTAATAACAGAGCCCAACAATCACATAATCAGTCTAGGGTTCATCACATCCAGATGCACAAAATATTTAGTTCATAATTCTAGAGAGAGAAACAACAAGAACAAAAGTGAATCTAGAAAGAGGAGAAGAACCTATGACAAATCCTTCAATCTTTTGTGTGATTCCTTCGATCTCAATGTCAATTTCGCTCCAAAAGTGTTTCCTCTTGAATACCCAACGTTTTCCCTCTCTAAACTGAGTGTCTTTTATGTCCAACGTTGGCTCTCCCAATTAGGTTTGTGTTCTGGGTAAGCCACGACTGTGGCCACAAAACCTTGGTATGTCGTAGGCCTATACCTAAAGACTAAAGCAAGTGCATCTATCGTCTATAGCTAATGGACCTATAAGTACCGCGTGTCATATCCCACAGAGACTAAGAGTACTAGTAATTACCGTTTCCCCATTATATAGCCTACAAATTAAATGGGTTTATATTTAAATATAGACACACCGACACATAGCAAAGCAACACGACAAGAATAAAGAATGGAGCAATCAAGATAAAAGTAGCATCCATATGTAGAATCCCCCTAGGACTACCTATGCAAAACCCGACCTCCTTACTAAGCCACTTGTTCATTCAATTGGACCGTACGAATTCCTCACACACGTTAACCTCTATCTCGAGTTAGCTAACATCTAACGTGAAGTTGATTAACCGAAATCTCTTCCTCATTAAAACCCCCCATATTGCATTAGTACTGATTTATGAATCTCCATATTAAATTCCACCTTAATCCAAAAAATTTATGTCGACCTATCTTTAGGTTTACGTGCAAATTCTCTCACCTATAAACGATTCTAAACACATGATAAATCTCTCGATTCCCACACATGCAATCAATTATAGAATCGAAACACTGGTGAAATCCATCCAATAAAAACAATAGATACATCATAGATGAGTCTCAATTCATGAATCAATGCAACAAAATAACAAAACCCAATTCACCAATTCATCCTAGGGTTCATCACATTTATATGTACAATAGTATTAGTCCATAATTGTACAGAAAGAAATAACAAGATATAAAGGAAATCTAGAGAGAGAAAGAAAACTCATGATAGAAATCTTCAATCGTCCGCTTGATTGCTTTGATCTTGGTGTTAATTCGCTCCAATGATGTTCCCACGTGATTACCTGACATTTTTCCTCTATAATTTGTGTTATTTTGGTGTCCAAATTCGGTTCTTCCAATTAGGTTTGTGTTCCACGCATAAATATCTTGTAACACCATGTTTGGGTAAGACACGGCCATGGCCACAGCCGTGACCAAGACCGTGGCCTTCATTAATCCTAGTCCCAACTACACGAACATGGATTTTTTTCATGTCTTGCATGCCTCTGCTCGTATCTTTACTATTTTTCCCGTGTCTTGATTGTTTAAGGCTCCAGACTAGTACACGACCACGATCACGGTCATGACCATGCCCGTGGTCCTCTAAACCGCCAAGCAACATCCAATCGATGTCCCACGGCCGTGTCTTGCTACTTTATGATTGTTTCTCCTCCTAGAAGCCTTAAATATCATCGTTCAAGCTCCACTTCAACTCGCTTTCATTTCTTATCATCAATACATCATCGATTAGCCTGAAAAACACAATATAAAGCATCAAAGCACCAGAACTTATGACAACCGCTCAATTCATATTTAAAACCATATGAATCCGACCACATAAATATGTGTAAATGACTGTTTATCAAACTATCCCGTACTTAAGCTTTTGCTTGTCCTCAAGAAAAGGAAGAATTAACATAAGGCAAAACATCAATAGCTTGACATCAGTATTTGTTTCCTTCATGGACGTTTGTACTCAAGGTGAGGCACACTTTTTCCCACATCACCTATCCGCTTATCACATGGAGCAACCTTGCTCTTCACGTGCCACACAAATTGGCACACCGTTGCACATTTGGCTTTTGACTTTGGTGGCTCAATCGTCCTTTCCTTGGTTGTTTCCCCCGAGTTTTCGGATTCTTCTTCACCTTAGGCACCACTTCATTGACCTTGGATGCATCTATTGGATATTCCTTGATGGGAACCTTCACGACACTAGGCAAAACATATTTTCCACAAGAGAACGTGAGCCAAAATGCTGCTTAACCTTAGAGTCCTTAATGTCTACACACTTACCTTCGACTCGAAGGGTTAACACCCATTCATAGACATCTATTATAGACTTAAAACTAGCTAAAAATGGTCATCCTAAAATCAATGGTGTTTCCAAATTACATTTCATATCAAGAACCACAAAATCCACAGAAAACACCAAACTATCAATCCGAACCAAGACGTTCTCTACTATGCCCTTAGGATGCACAATAGACTTATCAGCTAAATGAACCGGCACCCTATATGGTGTGAGTTCTCCTAAGTGCAATTTATCAAATAGAGCATACGACATCACATTCACACTAGCACCTAAGTCAGCTAATGCATCATTAATATTCAAACAACCAATAGTAAGAAGGATAGAAAAACTCCCTGGGTCCTTTAGTTTCGCAGGTAGCTCAGGTGTTGGTTGATGTTGCTCAAGCCGTTCTTCTTCCTTCTTGGCTTTGACAATACATTGTTGTTGCTCCTTTGTTTTAATGGTTGACTTCTCACTGACATAAGTGGTTGTTTGACTTGCTCTCTTCTGAAAAGCACTACAGGATATGGGATTCGAGGCTTGTACTCACAAAACACTCTTTTCTACTCATTTTTAGGCTCCTACACCTTGTGACCATCTACCCTACCAACAAAAATAGCATTGATGTGCTCCCTATGATTCATTTCCATATTTCCTGGTAAGGAACCAGATTGTCTTTTAGATAGTAGCTTGGCTATCATACCCACTTGACTTTCCATGTTATGGATAGACGCATCAAAATTTTGAATTGAAGCCCCTTGGTTCATTAATGTAGTTTTAATTTGGGTGAACCACTTTTATAAGGTATCAATGTATTTTCCCATTAGCTCATCAAAGTTAGGCTTCACTGTTTGTTGTTGTTGCTGAAAACAAGGTGGTTGAGTCTGTATCTACTAATTCGCACCTCCCCATGAAAAATTCGGGTGATTTCTCCACCCCGAATTATAGGTGCTGCTATGGGGGTTGTTCTGAGGATTATTCCCATGACCCACATATTCCAAATTCTCCATGTAGTCTTGAGTCCCTTGTTCATCAACATAAGCTACTTGCTTTGATCCAGAGAATCCATCAATTCTCTTGCTTAGAGCCTCAATCTGAATAGCTAAAGTCGTTATTGCATCCACACCATACACCTCTGGTGGCTTTGCTGGCTTAGAAAGTGTTGTCTGCCACTAATAATTATTTCTAGCCATCTCCTCAATTAGTTCCTAAGCAGCCTTTGGTGTCTTGTTATTAAAGGTACCACCTGCTGCTGCATCAATCATTTGTCTAGTCCTATGGTTCAAACCATTGTAAAATGTTTGAACCTGTTGCCACGTTGGTAACCCATGATGTGCACATCTCCTCAACAAATCCTTGAACCTCTCCCATGTATCATAGAGAGACTCAGACTTAATCTGTGCAAAGGAAGATATGTCATTCCTAAGCTTAACAGTCTTGGTGGGTGGGAAGTATTTTAGCAATAAATTCTCTGCCATCTACTCCTATATAGTAATAGAAACCCTCGACAGAGAATTCACCCATTGCCCAGCTCATCCCCTCAATGAAAATGGGAATAGTCTTAAGCTGATTGCATCATTGGTGGCCCCATTGATCTTAAATGTGTTCCAAATTTTAAGGAAATTTTCCAAGTGAGTATTGGGGTCCTTATCTTGTAACCCATCAAACTGTAACAATTGTTGCACCACCTAAATAATGTTGGGCTTGATTTCAAAGTTGTTAGCCACAACAGTTGGTCTCACGATGCTAGACTCAGTCCCCGTCAAAATTGATCTAATGTAATCTGACATAGTCATTGGCTGAAATGTCGGATTTACCAGAACAACCCTGCCAGGAGGCTGTTCTCTTGGAGTTTGATCATTACCTTCCATTGCTTTCCTTTCCATGTCTATTTCCTCTGCCCTTTGTCGAATTATGTTTCGAAGATTCAGAAGAGTTGTTCATTCTATCTCAGGGTAGGCCTCAACTAACCCAGATAGATTTCCTCGGGTCATATTCTAACACAAACCTGAAGAAAAAAAATCAAACAAACCTAAGCGTAATTCCAAAAAAGACAGACAAAAGAAAAAACAAAAAGAAATGATGAAGTGTGAACAACATAAATTAAACAAAAAAAATATAAACATAAACAAAATAAAAGATAATAAAAATGCCTAGATTAATAAAATATAAGTTTTGCTAATATCCTAGTCCCCGACAACGGTGCCAAAAACAAGATATGTCGTGGGCCTATACCTAAAGACTAATGCAAGTGCACCTATCATCTATAGCTGGTGGGCCTAAACCACAAAGACTAAGAGTACTAGTAATTATCGTTCCCCATTATCTAACCTACAAATTAAATTGGTTTATATTTAAATATAGACACACCAACACACAGCAAAGCAACACGATGAGAATAAAGAATGAAGCAATCAATATAAAAGTAGCATCCATATGTTCAATCCCCCTAAGACTACCTATGCGAAACCCGGCCTCGTTACTAAGTCAATTGTTCATGCAATTGGACAATAGGAATTCCTAAAATACGTTAACCTCTCTCTTAAGTTAGCTAACATCTAACGTCAAGTTGATTGACCAGAATCTCTTCGTAATTAAAACCTCCACATTGCATTAATACTGATTTATGAATTCCCATATTAAGTTTCACCTTAATCCGAAAAATTTACGTCGACCTATCTCTAAGTTTGCGTGCAACTCCTTTTACCTATGAGCGATTCTAAACATACGATAAATCTCTCGATTCTCACGCATGCAATCAATTATCAAATCTAGACACCGACGAAATCAATTTAATAACAACAATAGATGAGTCTAAATTCATGAATCAAAGCAACAAAATAAAGAAACCCAATTCACCAATTCATCCTAGGGTTCATCACATATAATGTGCAATAGTATTAGTCCATAATTGTAGAGAAAGAAACAACAAGATATAAAGGAAATCGAGAGAGAGAAAGAGAAATCATGGTATAAATATTCAATCTTCCACTTAATTGTTTTGATCTTGGTGTTAATTTGCTCCAATGATGTTCCCATGCGATTACTTGATGTTTTTCCTGTTGAATATGTGTTATTTTGGTGTTTAAAGTTGGCTCTCCTAATTAGGTTTGCGTTCCATGCATAAATAGCCCGTAACACCATGTTTGGGTAAGACATGGCCATGTCCTTGTCCAAGACTGTGGCCTTCATTAATTCTCTCCCAACTACACGGACACAGGTTTTTGTTTGAGTCTTGCATGCCTCTCCCCATATCTTCACTGTTTTGTCTGTCTCTTGATTGTTTAAGGCTCTAGACTAGTACACGGCCACGGTCACAGCCATGGCCCTTAAAATCGCCAAGCAATAAGTATTTAAGCCACCAATCGACTTCCCACAGTCGTGTCTTGCTATTTTATGACAGTGTCTCCTCCCAGAAGCCTCAAATCTCAACGTTTAAGCTCCGCTTCAACTCGCTTTCATTTCTTATTATTAAGACATCATCAATTGATCTGAAAAACACAATATAAAGCTTCAAAGCACCAGAACTTATGACAAATGTTCAATTCGTATTTAAAACCATATGAATCCAACCATATAAATATGTGTAAATGATCGTTTATCAAAAGACGATCATCAATGTCGCAATGCCAGAAGTTAGTGGAAAATGGATTTGAGTTGTAGTTTGATGATTTAGGGGCATTACTTGGTCATATCAAAATGAGACTTGTTCTGTTAGATTGAATCTGAGAGGCTTAGAAAGAAGATGTTGTGATTCAAAGTTTGATTAAGAAAGTTAAGTCATTTGGTGTAGCTCAGTGTAGTGTTGATGATTCTAGATTTCTGAGGTTCGGATTGAGGTTGTGCATACCATCTTCTGATGGGTTACACAAAGAGATTATGACCAAGGGTCATAGTTTGACATATTCTATACACCTGGGATACATTTAGATGTTTTGGGATCTTTGAGAGTCCTATTGGTGGCTAAGGATGAAGAAGGATATATCAAAGTTTGTTAGTCGGTCTTTCACATATCAGCATCCTTCTGGGTTATTGCAGCAATGCTCATTCCAGAGTGGTAATGGGATCGCATCACAATTGATTTGTAGGTGGGTTATAGTGGACATTCTCTGCGTATGACTCCATCTGGGTCGTTATGGATCGATTGACGAAATTGGCACACTTTCTACCTATCAAGACGACCTATCAAATAGCATGATTAGCAAAGTTATATGTTGACAGAATTGTATTCTTGCTTGGTGTGCCATTCTTCATCGTGTCAGCTATAGGACCTCAATTTACACTGTAGTTTTGGCATAAAATGCAAAAGGAGTTGGGTACTCGATTGGATTTCAGCACAACTTTTCATCCGCAGATAGATGGGCAATCTAAGTGCACGATTCAAAATTTAAAGGACATGTTAAGATCGTGTGCTATTGATTTATTGGTACTTGGGATACCTATTTGCCTTTGGTTCAGTGTGTGTATAACAACTTATACCATTCGACTATCGAGATGGCGCCTTACGACTCATAATAACGTAGGAGGTGTAGATCTCCTTTGTGTTGGGCCAGGGCTAGTGAGAAAGAACCTTTGGGTCTAGATCTTATTTTGAAGGCTATTGAGAAATTCAGGCTGATTCGACAATGGATTCAGATGGTGCATAATCTTCAGAAGAGTTACGCTGATCCGAAGCATAAACATCTGGAGTTTTCAATTGGAGACCATATCTTTCTCAATGTATCACCTATGCAAGGAGTTATGAGATTTGGGAAGAAGGGAAATTTGAGTCTAGATACATTATCAGTCGTGTGAGAGCAATTGCTTATGAATTGGCACTATCGCCTCAATTGGCCTATGTGCATCTCATATTTCTTGTTTTGCTCCTAAGGAAATATGTCTCTGATTCGTGCCATGTTCTAACACCACAGTCTATTGAGGTTAGACTAATTTGTCTTATGATGATGCTCTATTAAGAATTTTTGACAGAAAAAGTCAAAGCCTCAAGAACAAAGAGATAACATCAATGAAAGCCACACAGAATCATCACTCTTCTAAGGAGGCCGCTTGGGAGACCGAGGATGTGATGCAGTGCAAATATCCGCACCTGTTCTATTTTTTGATGTATAGGCCGCTTGGAAACTTAGATTCAATTATGGTATTGAGGTATTAGAATTTGGGAAATTTAGATTATTTCAGTATTTAGAGTTTATCCATCGTTCCTTCTATCTAATTGCTCCAAAATTTGATGATGAATTTCTTTTGAAGGAAAAAGTATGTAACATCTCGCCCGTTTTTGACCAAATTTTTTGTAGCAATCCGTTCAATTCTGATTCGATGTTGTAGTGTTAGAGGTGGTTCATGTATCCATATGCTCAGTTTTGGTATTAGGTCAGTCTTGAGAGTGATGTGATTGATGAATCTAAGTTAAAAACACAATTAAAGTGTGAAATTATGTGTGTAGGGCATGTTAGAGGTTGTCTACGTGCATTGTGGGGAAGCTACACACATAGATCATCATCTGGGTTGATCTGTGAGTTCTGTAAGCTATCTACGCATGTTGTGGAGTTGACTACAAGCGTAGGCCTTCTTCCAAGTTACTAGATAATGTGCTACAAGCATAAACGTGTGTTTTCTAGGCAGATTTGAGTGAAATGGTCCATTTTGGCGTCGTTTATAAATACCCCCTTCCATCCTCTCCTCGTCATAGCTCACTCTCAACCACCAAAATTACTCTTCAATATGTCTCCCACCAACTTCCAATGCCTCTCATCACTTCCTTTCGATTTCTTGAGGTAAAATCACAATTCTTTTACAAATTTTTATTCCTTTTATACATCAAAATGAGATTTAATTTATTGAAATGTGGCAGTTTTGGGAGTTGATGCTGGATTTTTCTGATTTCTATTGCAATCTGAGTTAGAGGATGATAGATCATGAAATTATTGAGCTAAGAAACACTTAGATTTGGCTCAAAATCATGAGATTTAATGTTGATTTGTACGAACTAGGGTTTGGTTCGAGTTTGAGTTAATTCTTGATGATTTTGAGTTTTGTTTGATGAAATGGATCATAAATTTGAGTTCCTAAGGTTGATTTGAGTTGATATGAACGAATTGGAACATTGGGTGTTGATCGAAATGTGTTTGTGGTATTTTTTGATTGGTTTTTTGTTCTATGGACTAAAATGCTAATTTCCAAGAGTTTGAGGTCTAATTTGAGGATTTTAACTATTTGAAAGATTGATTTATAATTTTCATAAGTTTGGGACTAAATTGAAATTTGCAGAGGTCTTAGGGACTAAAGTCTAATTTTACAAAAGTTGAGGGACTAAGTTGTAATTTTACACAAATTCTGTTTTTCAAGATGAGAGTCATAGATCTTCGATCGAAACAGGTTTTTCATCGTTGCACAAGCGTCTACATCTGTAATGCATATCATACATTCAGCAGTGTCATAGTACCAGTATCACATCTTGATATTTGTTCTAATTTGTCTATTTCATCTTTGTGTTCCTGCCAGCACGACTAGCCACTAACTAGTGGTGCTTGACTGGAGTATCATCTTGGACATCCAGGTGAGTGGGATGGTATCTTCGAACACATAGCCTGTGTTGACTTCATTTTTTATGATGATGTGAGCAAAAGATCCATAAAGTGGTGGTAAGGCATCAAGAATGTGATTTCAACCATAAAGCACATAGATAAACTGATTTGGGCAAATAACGCATGCACTTGTTGATCTACGCACATTGATATATGCAAAGCTAGCTCCAACACATGTAGAGGTTGAGAAAAGCATGTGGAAGTGAATGGCCATCGAGGAAGTGAGTATCAGTGGTTGTTCAACGCACATAGAAAAGGTTACAAGGCATATAGATCATAGGAAAACACATTCGGCAATATGCTTTGATGATCTATACGCACAAAAGGTGTTTCTACATATGTAAACGTGTGTTCAGCTTAATGAGGGGAGAAACATTGAATGCCTAAAGCACGTTGTTGGCAAGGGAATCACATAGAGTGTCAAAGGAGTAATTTTTGAAGAGCAAAGTGATATACACGTAGACGGGTTCAGACGCAGACAAAGCCGAGACACTTAACATGATTCAAATTTGAATATTCTCTAACACGCTGACGTACTGATCAAAGGTGCTATCTTGGAATGGCATTCTTTTACGCAAGTTGAAGACTAGCTACGCACTTATTGGACACACTGAAAATTGAAGTAAGCACATAGACTGGCTATCAAATCGCGTAGAACTCTGAAATATGAAATGATCAATGTACATAGCAAGAGAGCTAAGCACATAGATGATGATCCACACAAAGCTGTAGTTCTATCAATGCATGTAGACTCATATACAAAACACATAGAACTCAATTAAACCAATAACTACAAACGTAGATGGTGGCTACGCACATAGAAGATTGTGATGTCATTTAAATCAAAATTTTGTGTTCTCTTACAATGGCTACTTTGAGGCTTCCAACGATTATAGTCTACCAAGTGGCTATAAATAGACGTCCTATATCGGAAGAGAGAAAAGAGAGACCTTTCCTAAGGCTTGCTATTCATTTTCTCTCTCATTTCTACCTTTCTAACTCATTTGAGTTATTTACTTGCTACCACATTTCTGGGTTTGTGTGAGCTTTGAATTTTTCATATCTTGGGTTAAATTTGGAAAAAGCAAGGTTATTTCCTTGGGGAAGATAGGTTTCCTTGTTGAGTCTTAGAAAAACATGAGTGGTTGTTAGTGAGCCTTAAAAAACTAGAGGTTTGGTTTTCTAGTTAAGCCCGCAAAAACTAAAGGTTTGGTTTCTTAGTTAAGCCCACGAAAACTAGAGGTTTGATTTCCTAGTTGAGCCCGAAAAAACTAGAGGTTCGGTTTCCTAGTTGAGCCCACAAAAAGTAGAGGTGAATGGTTTTGTTGTTGGGCCCGTAAAAACAAATTGTGTAACAATTTGCTTGTTGATCCCCTAAAATAAGTGGTTGCAACGGTTTCCCTCTACCCTCAAGTGAGGAGATAGTGGATTGAAATTCTTGAGAGTATTCTCATGGAGTAGATGTAGGTCAATAGGACCAAACCACTATAAATTGAGGCTTTGATTTCTGTCATCCCTTACTCTCTTTACTTTACTTTATATTTTCTTTATTTAATTTGTGAATTGGTGACTTTACTGCTTCTGTATTTAACTTTGATTTAAATTTGCATAGAACTTTGTTATTTTCTTTAGTTTGCAAAATATTTTCAACAAAGTCTTTAAATTGCTAAAACTCCAATTCATCACCCTCTTGGAGTGCCATTTTAAAGCCTGATACTTGGGACTATCAGTTGGTATTACAGCTTGTAATCTTGATATTATTTTTTTCGGTTAACATCCGAACAGTTAAAGATTCCAAAAATGGTGTTCTTAGATAGCATGCATAAATATAAAGTCTTGTTTATTAATAGAGCTCTTTTCTTTGAAGGTACCGATTACACTTATTGGAAAACAAGAATGATGATATTCCTCAAATCAGAAAGCATGGACATTTGGCAAGTAGTGGGGGATGGCCCATTTCCTCCAAAAAAAATGGTGGATGGCAGAAAAGTGGAGAAAACAAGAGAATAATGGATTGAAAATGACAAGAGGCTCATTTCCTACAACCACAAGGCTATGCATATACTCTATTGGTCTTTGAGCAAGTCTCAATTCAACAAAATCCAAAAATGTGAGACAGCTCAAGAGATTTGGCAGACTTTGGAGATTTCTTATGAAGGAACAAGCCAAGTGAAAGAAAACAAGATGTCTCTCCTAGTGCGTAAATATGGGCTATTCAAACTAGAGGAAGAAGAAACCATTCAAGAAATGTTTGACCACTTCAATGATATCATCAATGGGCTCAAAGCTTTTGAAAAATCTTACTCTCATTCAGAGCTTGTGAGAAAAGTGTTGAGATCTCTACCAAAATCTTGGGCTCCTATAAAAAATGCTATATAAGAGCCAAAGGATTTATCATCACTGCCATTGGAAGAGTTGCTTTAATCCTTACTCCCCCCATGAAATGAGTATGGAAGAGGAAGAAGATGGCAAAAAGAAGAAGAAAAAGGATATTGGCATTACACTCAAAGCATCCTCAAAATAAATTGAAAGTTCAAGTGAGGATGAGGAAGATTATGAAGATATGAAATATCTTACCAAGAAATTCCATAAATTCCTCTCGAAAGAAAGAGATGCAAAGGAGGCAAACAAAAAGAAGAGCAAACTAATGTGCTATAAATGTCATGAACCAGGACATGCTAAACTGAACTGCCTACACTTGAAGAAACATAGTAAAAGGAGAAAAAGAAGAATCCTTGATTATATCTCAAGCTCAAGTGATGATGATGATGCCAACAATGAAATTGGAAGAGTGTGCTTAATAGCCATCAAAGCCAAGGAGAAAATTGCAAATGTGATACCCTTTGCTTGAACTCAAACTATGCTTTATTTTCTATGTATATATGCAATTTGATTATCTGTTGATTATTTAATTTGTCTATTGCACATATATAGTTTTTCAAATTCATAGAGGGGGACATATTTTTTGTAAATTGTTGTGCACGTTTTGAAAGAAAAACGGGGAGTTGTGTTTTCAAAATGCTCTCATTGAAAAATGTATTTTAATTAGAGGGAGCTAAGTGTCTTAAATTATTTCTATCATATTTTCCTTGAAAAATGGGGAGAAAGTTGATTTTGCATTTCTTTTTGATGACTACAAAAAGGGAGAGAATGCTACATGAATTTGTTTAAGCGCTTTTTCAATTGGTATCATTCTTGCTTTGAACATCATGCATTTTATTTTGTTGAACTGAATAGGTGAGGAAGACTGAAATCCTTCATCAATTTGTGTATCGTTGTTGATTAGATGTTCAAATTCATGTATATTTTGTCATCATAAAAAAGGGGGAGATTATTCACTTCAGTTTTGATGATGATATGCACAAAACATCCATGAAAGTGGTGCTTAGGCATAGAGAATGTGATTTCATCCATAAAGCACATAGATAAACTGATCTAGGCAAACAACGCACGTACATGCCGATATACACACATTGATGTATGCAAAGCTAGCTCCAACACACGTAGAGGTTTAGCAAAGAGCATAAAAGTGAATGGCAATCGAGGTAGTGAGAATTAGTGGTTGTTGAAAGCACATAGAAAGGCTACAAGGCACATAGATCAGAGGAAAACACATTCTAGAAATTGCTTTGATAATTTGTGTACGTAGACATGTGTTCAGCTTAATGAGGAGAAACATTGAATGGCTAAAGCATGTTGTTGGCAAGGGAATCATGATATATCCTAAAATTACACTATTAATCAAGAAAGACTATACATTTTTGGCATATGATTGAGCATTTAATGTCATATTTATACACTTATTGTGTTTTGTTTAGGTTGAACGAATTGGAACTAAAAGGCGAAAGTGGAGCGTGAAGTAGGAAGCTTGGAAAAATGAAAAGGCGAAGGAAAATGATGTGCCACAGTCATGGACACAGCCATGGTGAATACCGTGGCCAGGTTGCGGCCAAACTATGGTGGTGAAGCATTTTTGGCAAGAAGCACTAGTTGGACAGACACTAGCCACGGTCGTGTAAATGGACATGGTTGTTGGGCGTGGTGGCACCATGGTTTGGTGCCACTGTCGTGGCCCAAGACCGTGTCCACCTGGAAAGGTGACAAAATGTATGGCACCAAGGAATCCTTTTGGTTGACAAAAGGAATACACTTGAGGCATTTTTGGATACGAATTTATTAAGGTTTTACCACATGTCAAGGGATATATATTACCCCTATTATTCACTCTTCCACATACTTTACACTCTACATCTATTTTTATTTTGGAATAACACATTTCTTTTTCTTGTCAAGAACGTTCATCTAGGGTTTGTAGGAAGGAAGAGGAGAACTTTAAGGCTTGAGGATTTCTCTACAAATCAACCTAGAGAAGCTTTCTCTACACCTTGTTCTCTCTATTTTCTCCTTTTTTTTCATTGTTGCTTACTCTGATTTGTGTTGTATTTTATTGTCTTATTTTTATGAACATGGTCATGGTAGCCTATAACCTTTATTAAGGTTGAGAGATGTAGACTCTTGATAGATATTTGTTATATTTACGTATGAGAATGATGTGCTTCATGTGATATGTTATGTTTATGTTGGGTTGGTTCTGTGACTTATGTTGTATGAATATTTTTATGCTTGATGACCATAATGATATAAGTGACAAATTCAGGTGAGGGATCGAAAGATGAAGTTTAAATGAGTTTTATAAGCATTGAAACTACTATACTTAGGGTATACATATTCCTTGTAGCTAAGGTGTTCAATGAAGTTCCCGAATGAACTGAATGAGTCTAGTTTAGTTAGGTGAGGCCGAAAGGACCCTCCTAATAAATGTAAACATAGATTAAATGAACTTGATAGAGGCTTTAAGCGAGAACACTCAATCCATAAAAGAACCCATTCATAAGTATGACAAGTAGAAGTCTTGGTCGAACCTCGAAAGCCCTAACATCTTATCATATATTGTTTTCTTACTTTTGCAATTTACGTTGGGTGTTTACTTTATTACATCATTGTTTCTTATTCAAAATAAAAGAACATTCAAGTATTGAAATTTATTTTCTTATGACGAATTGATCACATTAGCAAATTGTTCCTTTGGATTTGATACCCTATGGATACTTCCAAGGGAAAACTACGTTGATAACCGTGTGCTTGTGCGTAGTCGATCAAGTTTTTGGCGTCGTTGTCGGGGAAAGATGTCTATTGTGGTCTTTTCTTTTTATTTTATTTGTATTAACATTTGGCTCTTGTTTCCTCTGCAAAATTTCAGGTGATACCTACTATTGAGATGTTCTCGAAGTGCTGAAGGTACAACCCATCGAGAGGACGAAGAGATCATTCCTTTAATACTGAAGATTGAAAGATTTGAAAGGGCAAACTGGGCAAATAGAAGAAGGTAGCAAATGGCCAAAATCCTAGGCCTTAAGTTGCTCATGAAGATGAGGTCAGATAGGGTGATCAACTACCAGTTCATCGCATTGGCAACCAAGTACTGGTGCGAACAAGCTTAAGAGACATTCAAAGGCCAGTGTTTGGCACTTCACCATCATGCATTCACTTGAGTCTGACGGCTCCTACCTATAAGTTGAAGAACATCCACTTCAATATGTTTCCTTATTTCGATGGTCTACCATCGAAAGATCCACCTACATTTTTTAGGGAGTTTTACACAATAATCCAAACATCTCGATTGCATGGTCTAACGGAGAATGAGCTTAGAATGCGGTGTTTTCCCTACAATTTGAAAGATTGTGCTAAAACATGGTTGATCAATCTTCCTGAAGGATCGTTGGGCACTTGGGAGGAAGTATATGAGAAATTTATGATGAAGTATTACTCGCCTAAGAAAACATTGGAGTTAATGAACAAGATCTGTTCGCTTTCACAAATGGAAGGAGAACCATTCCATGAAGCTTGGGAAAGGTTCAAGATGCTTGTAAGCCAATGTCCTCATTATCAATTCTAATTGTCTTTGCTCATTTAGTTTTTTCTATAATGGATTGACTATGCACGGTCAAACTTTGGTTGACATTGCAGTGGGGGGAAATTTTTGTGACAAAACTACTGAAGAAGTGTATGACATTTATGAAATGCTTGCCACAAATTTGCAACAAAAAGCAGTGAGAGGTAGACTAGCAGGAGTTCATGAACTTTCTTGTTATGGAGCACCCTGCCGTCCAGAGTCCACATGGCCGTGCTGAAGAGCTTCCAGATGATTATCCGCATGGGCATGTCAAAGAGGATTCTCGGCCAAAACTTCAAGACCAGCGTGGTTCTAATTCAGTTAGCATGCCTCCAGGACCCATAACAAGGTATCGATCAAAGAAGCTTCAACAAGCAATGATCCATCATCTACAAGGCTTGGTGAACAAGGCTAGTGAAGGATTACAAGGCCATCAAAGTCTTGGAATAATTTCAGCTCAATTCCAATGCAACTTAATTCAAATACAAGTCCATAATGGGTTTAATTAAGTGTAATTTAATTGGGCTGGCCGAATTTGTTTTTGTCATAAAATTAATGGACTATTTTTATGTATTTCCTTTTATGACAAGTAGCATATAATTAGGAGTCCTATTCTATCAAGGATAGTTGTTGTGAGGCTATTTAAAACACTCTTACCGGAATGTATCAGGAGACTTTTTGATGAAATTAAACCATAAAAGTTGAGATTGCTTTTGTCTTTGTGTTCTTGCGTA
>CAODLS011136954.1:0-13965 GCA_948243855.1 Flueggea neowawraea
ATGTTGTCTGAAATTGAATAAATTTGTGTTAATTGATTATGTGTATGATTTTGAGGATTGATATTGTGCAGGTTGATTTTTGTTGAGTTTGTTTGATTTTGTGTAAAGGTGATCACATTTGGAGACATTCGTAGACTTTTGGAGACATTCGTACATCACTGGATACCAAATTAATTATCATTAAATATAATTAAAACTCATCAATATGTTTGCAAAATAATGATTTGAAGATCTTTGGACACATCTAGAGACATATGGAGACCTTTGGAGACTTACTGAAAAATTAAAAATTTTACATCTTGAAAACCTTTGGAGAGCTTTTGAGAAAATCAAAAAATTAAAAAAAATAATTCAGCTTAATTTAAAAGAATTATACTAAAAATTCATTTAATTAAATTTTTTATTAAAAAATTTGTAACCTTTGGAGACTTATGGGGACATTTGAAGAATTCTGGAGATAATACTGAAAAAAATCAATTTCTCGCAAAAGTATCACGATTTCTCGTGAAAAATAGTATTTTTCAAATGAGTTTTATTTTTCTGTCATTTTTTAAAATTGGTATGTTTGAAGGACATTTTTCAAAATCAGTATTTTATTTTGATATAAAAGTGTGATTTTCCCCTTTTTTAGCCCTTTTAAAAAAGTTATTAAAAAATTAAATACAATTATACACACAATATATATGTTAATCACATACGTTAAAAATAAGCAAGGTCATTTACTTAAGAGTTTTAGTATTAATAATATCGTATTTCTTTTGGACGTTTCTGCTTTTTCTTTAGCAATTTTCTTTAACCATTAAACTTGGCAGGTGAAGTAACTTATCGCCAATGGAGTAATTTCGTGACATTTCGGAAATATAAATTTCTTGTTGGAACAATTTGCCACCCCGAATCGTATGGACCATGATTGATGTTTAGTTTTCTTGACGACCTATAAAATAAGAACAAGCGGAGAAATAGGAGCAAAAGAAATGTGGTGGTTGTTTAAATAAATGGACATAAGTAACTCGTTTACAATTATTATTTATAAAAATCGAATTGATGACATTCTAAATTATTTATTTAGGATCCTGATGTGGATTTATTTCCAGATAATAGTTAAAAATACATACCACGCTTGCCATGTTTATTTTTCTAACGAATATATATACTCCTAATAAATAGGAGTATTTGTCATGTGACTCATAGAATGTTAATTACTGATTATTAATTCCTAATAAATATTAGTACACCAATTGTAAGAGAAGTTGGCATTTGAAGATGATTTATTTCAAATATTTAATAACGAGCCGAATATATATGTAGTTTTAATTATATATGGTTCATTTTGAATGTCGAAGTGGCAATCACTATGTTAACTCTAATACTAATTATATTGCTAGCTCTAACACAATAATTAATGCAACGCAAGAGTCAGTGTTAGGTAACTCAGTTGGTAAGCACTCACATCTAATACCAAGAGGTCTTAATTTCAAATCTCAAAGACATCTAAATTTTTTATGATTATTATAGATATTGGTCTCTTATTTGTGAGGCCACTAATAAATAAATATAAGAGTTTCCTTTAAAAAAAATGCAATGCAAGAGATACCATTGACCCAACCAATATAATGCTAGCATGTATCCGATTTCTTCGATTTGCACAACTGTTTTTGTTTGTTTATCAATTTAATTCTTTTTGGATCAATTGTCTATCAATTTAATTTGTTATAATCATATTTCAATGATGAATTCCCGGCATGGCTATGAATCTACTGACTGCCAGGAATCACATGGAAATCCCTTAAAAAAGGAAAAAAAGAAAAATTAAACCTTACAAAATTAAATATTTCCAGCTTAGTCATGGTATATATAAACAATGACTGCCATGCCGATTTAATTTAAATGGCGTGACACTAAGAAATGCATATATATAAAGACATGCCAGAGGTATTACATGCGCCATGCGGAATTATCGCAATCAATTGTCCACTTCTTTCATTATATATAAAAAAACTGGTCCATGAAGAATGTCAATCGTTGATGAAACCTATACTTGCTACTTGCCTTCTCTGTCAAGAAACAGAATAGCATATGATGTGAAAATAAATAAATAAATAAATAAAACAAAAACAGCTTACAAATATGGACATTGTTATTGCTACTTGCAAATGGGTCTCGACTCTCAAGGAAATGAATTCGTATAGTAATATCATATGCATATGCTCCTGAACTGATCAGTTTGATTAATTATCGTTACCTTAATCAATAGATCTTATTCTGCATCGATAAGCTTAATTTAATTTTATCCATAAATGCCCACAAATGAATACTTAGGGCTGCGCCTGCTCAAGCGCTAATGCACCTGCTGTGACTGTGACTGCGACTGCGTCTCAAGTTGTGCAGAAAACACAACTAAATTCAGAGAAAAGGAAATAGTCTCTGTCTGTTTTCTTTTTTTTTTTTTGTTTGACGCAGTGCGTAATGTAGAAGGTACTAATTCCCAATGAAGACATACCAAACAACCTGATATTTCCTCCCCCCCCCGAAAAGAACCGTTTAAGTTTTGGTATCCATGAAGCTTGAATCCACAAATTTGATAATTACATTTAAGCCTAGAGAAAAAGAAATACTCCAAATAATATGCTATATTTAATAAAACACTATATTATACATTTAATATACTTTAATTTTTGACAAAATATGGTATATGCATATTTAAGACAAAGCGAGCAAAGAACTCAGGATTTCTTGGACCTCACAAAGCTCTACCTCAAGTATTCTAAGAATTAAGACCATGGTACTCTAAGAATTAGTGTTTTTTTTAATATATGAGCAATTTTACTCTACGAATTAGTTATTACAAGTGCTTCGTGTGAAATATGAATCCCGGAATTGACACACGAATTTTTATTTGTTTATCAGTTAACTATAACTCATAAATATGACATAGCTTCTTATGAGTAGCCAATCCCACCGCATTTGCAAATTAAAGAATATAAAGAATACCAAAATTAGGCACTTAATTAGGCTCAAAACATTGGCAAAAAAAAATTAGGCTCAAAACATTACCAACCAGATTGAACCCAAAACAAACCCTCTTTATTTATTTTTTTTGAACAATGCGCCCTCCTCATTAGTAGACTAACCTGACTAGGTTGATCTAATACACTAATAGCACCACACCGTAGTCAGCTCAACTCATGATTTATGGAATCAAAACTAACAGACTTTGTGGTAGTCAAGTGTGGATTGCACCAATAAAGTCTAAATTTTTTGGCACTTAATTTTGTTGTGGGTACTTGACGTCCCGGAATAATTTCCGTGGTTTCATGTGAACACGATTAGTTTACGTGTTGGACTGTGGGTAGATAGATTCGCAACTCATCTCTTTAGGCATTCCCCAACTATTCAGTCTCATTTCTGTCCATATTAGGACCTCACATCACCACATGCGAATTTGTCGTCCAATAAAAACAAACATAATTAAACATATATATCTTTTATTGCTTGCTACTTGTTGACTAAATCTCACACGTATAATGACCAGTCCTTTTCGGCATCGGAGCAGAAATTTAAATTACCACACTAATAAAATATGGAAAAATATCCATTTTTGACCAAGAAACCGCTGATTTTTTCAAATTATGCATCATACATATAGTTGTCTTGGTCGTCCATTTTATACGTACCATATCTTTTTAGTAGTCCAATTCTACTACCTAGCTGATAATTATATATATCGTCATACTAGAACTACTCATACCATTAAAGAATCGAGTATTTGATTTGTAATAGAGATTGATGTAAATAAAAAGGGAAATCTTATTGATGCCATGTTTACAAAGAGCGTATCAGCTTCAATTGTCCTTTTAATATTTGAGGAACCTTTTTTTGTTTAGAATAAAATCATCAATATTGACCATTGATTTATCCATTTTTTGGTTGCATGAAAGTAAACTAAGAAAGTTCAAATTCTTTGAAAATAGTAAAATTAGATATATTTGGATGGAAAGAATTTGAAAGTCAAAATGAACTAAATGTCTATTTACTACTCTACTTCCTTAATTTATGAGGACATTAATTAATGAGAAAGAGGTCAGTTAGTTGAACTTTCTGAATAATTTTCATTTAACAGGACTTAAATATCCTCTAATAAAATGAATTAAGAAATTCATTTATTTTTTAATTTTGATTAATAGCTTGATAGTAAGAATATTATCATACTTTAATACTTAGCTTCTAAGAAATTAATATCTCAACCAAATAAAAACCTTAGAGTCGATTTCTTCATAAGTTAAGCAATTCAAGCTTATTTACATTTGAGGAAGATTGACTGACTTAGACTAGTCCTAAGCATGAGATAGAGAGGTAACGTACCGATAAAAAGCATTATAATTAATTGCATGACTTGACTTGTGGCAATGACTTACACCCATTCTTTCTTCTCCCTGTATGTAATATTGCATTCTTTTGCAATTCAAAAGGTTAAAATATAGAATCTAAAGCTGGTTTTATACAAGAGAAGAAACCTTATCAATTTTTCAGAATTCAAAATTTAACTATAATTGCCACAGCTCCAAGTAAAAGAGGAAAACAAAAGGATGGTATATCACATGATATTAAATCCACTATAAGTACATTAGCAGTTGTAAGTGCTTAATTAATATCTGTAATTAATTAGACCACCAAACTCAAAAGTTTAAACTTGAGTAATTATTTACATAATTAAATTTTTATAATTATAAATTTTTACGTATTCCTACACTTATTTGATGTAGTTTTAAACAACAACTAACTTGCATGTCGTACTAAATTAAGTTGTCTAATGAATACATTTATTAGACAACTTCTATAGTTTAGACGAAGTTTAGACTAAAACTATAGAATTACTAAAACATTTATAGTTTTAGTATTGCTAAAACATTTATAGTTTAATTGCATCCTTCTATATGAATACAACAGATTCTATAAAACATTTGTGTTCGGAGCTGATTTTAAACCATAATTTTGCAATTTGTATCGAGAAGAGGCGTTGAGGTGGTGAGCTAGGGTCTTCTCTAATGTTTTATTATTAAAACAAAAGAAAAGATGGAGGTTGAATCTGAGTGCAGACTTAAAACTGCATTATATGAGAGGGAAGGTATTAATTAGGCGGCATCACACATATGCCATCGTGGCACCTTGATTAAAGCCCACGGTTTCTCTCAAAACCTTTGACAAAAAGAACTCTCTGTAAATCCCATCCGATATTTAATTAGCCAAGCCACCACGCACCCATCAACTGCATCCCTTAATTTCCAAATAAACTATATAAAACAAGTGTTATTATATCTAAATGATATGCGTGTCATGAATTAAAACAAGAAAAGCTGTTGATTTATTAAAATGTTTATGCTTACTAAATTATAATTAAAAAATGTATCAAAGTATAGGCAGTTAAATAAGTTGTTTTGATTTGAGACAACAAAACTTATCCTAACTCGATGATCCAATCATTGTTATTAAAGAAATGCTAATAATATCTATGAACATTTTCTCTCTCATTGGTCACGAAATTAATTCTCTCAGTATTTTTCACTGTTCTCTGTTCTAATAAAAGGAGAAGATTGAAGAAAAAGATAAATTTTATGACCAATGAGAGAGAGTATTCATAAAGACTGTTTATAAAGAGTGTTCATGACATTTCTTTCTTGCTATTATATCTAATCTTAGGTGAAGTATTAATTATTTCATTTATTTATGTGGAGTTGACAAATTCCCACTTGTACAACTAATTATTAAATATATGCAACCATATTAACTTAAATGTAGTCCTTTGATTTGACCATAACATCTGCTCATGTCTCACTCCTCTCTCATAATTAGATTGTTATATATGGTTGAGGTCAAATTACACAGATTTTTTTTTCAAAAAAGAAAGTGTTTATCTCACTAATTGACCGTTATGAAATTGTAACTTTGAATAATTTGATCTGGTTAAATTGTTCTCCCAAAAAAAAAACCAAAGTACCTGATTGTGTCGTTATAATTTTACAACTTATTTAAAGAAGGTGATTTCTTTGATCGTCCTTTTTTTAAAAAAATTGGCAACTGCTAAATACCAGATATATTTAAAAGTCGAATGGTATAAACATTGAACATGGCTATTTTTAAATGTGGACATGATTTTCGAACAATCATATCATCTTTTAAGAATTATTCAAAGGTATTTATTATCTATCCTGAATATATTTGGCTAATTTAATTAAAAAACATGAATTTTCAATCAATTAATAATTTTGTCACGAATTTTCAATTTTGACAAATTAAGATATGGATTTTGGGTTCGCTAACAATTATGCTATCCTGTCTTACTTCGTTTGGTTTTTGCGTTAAGTTTTTGGTGTGATAACTAACGTGGATTATAATGTGCACAATGACACATCAGCAACATAAGCCCACTGAATTCGACAACTGCTTTATAAACAAATACATTCACACACAAACAAAAACACTAAATCTGTCAAACCTACATCCTCCTCTTCTTTCGACTTCTGGAATGAAGAACCGAATCTACCAAACTATCATCTCAATTCATCTCTCTCACTCTTTAATCCTTTGTAACAATTCTCTCAAAACAAAACCCTCTTGCCTCCGAATTAGTCAATCACTTTTCGCTTACTTCTCAAAATGTCATCATCCAACCCATGGAAAAATCCAGATCATAAGCCATAGACAAAACCTCCAGCATTTCAGAGCAAAATCATCCTCTCATTTTTTCGATTTTGGTTTTTCGGTCGCAAACCAAATTCGGGTTGATGTCTTTTTTCCTCACTCCAATTCGGGTTGCTCTGGTGTTCGTAAAACATCATTTTCGGAGTGTTTCTAGCTTGGCACTTTAAAATTCTTAGGGGCTATTTAGTTAAAAAAAATTCTTTTTTTTAGAAAATTAGAAAATAAAAATAAAAAAATAAAAAATTTGTTTATGAAAAATTAGGGGGCTATTTAGTTAAGAAAATTTTTCGTTGTTTTCTAGAAAAATAAAAATAAAAAAATTGTTCATGAAAAACTAAAATTTTATATTTTATCTCAAAAAATAGAAATATGATAAAAAACAAAAAACAGAAAATAAAAAATTATTTCTCAACTAAACATAGTCTAGAATTTTTTATTGTTTTTTATTTTATTTTTAAAAATAAAAAATAGAAAATTATTTTCTCAACTAAATATAACCTTAATTTTTTGATTTTTGGTTTCTAAAAATGAGGACAAAGAACATTTTTTCTTGTTTAATTTTTGTAATTGGCTTGATGTACTTGTGGTTTATTCAAGAAGTAGTTTGTTGGATTGAGGGAGGAATCATGAAAGAGAGAAGGAAAAAGATGTGTTAGTGTCTTTGAGTATCCTAACAGATTCTTTGTCGTGGCTCCTTATAATATTATATTTAATTTTATTATTTATCTTAAAATTTGAATCCGATCTATTTTTTGTTTTTTAATAATTAATATCTTATTGTCAAATTCAAAAATAGGGAGAGGAGTGAAGATTTGCTCTAGTCTTGTTATCGGTTAGGAACCGACGGTTCCGATTTTTGAAATGGGGAATCGGAACCAAACAGCCTATGGCGGTTCGGTCAGTGATTTTTGTTCTCAAAGTTTGGTTTGTTCCGGTTTGGTTCTGGTTGAACCGGTTTTGACTGGTTCAGTTCCCTCCTTTTTTTTGAATTTTTGTTTTTAACTGGCTATTTTATTTTGTCAATTTTTTCCGGTTTGTAAATTTTGTTATTTTTAATAATTAACTATAGTACCAAAAATTATAGTAAAAAAGTATAAAGAATTTGAAAAATGTAATTGCAAAAAAATAACTTTGAGAAATATAGAAAGCATAATTATAATAATAAAATATATAAATAATTAATAAGAGAAATTTATAGCAAAATAAAATTTTGAGAGAGTGAGAGTGTAAAAGAGATTGAGATTGAGAGAGAAGAAATTGTACAAAATTAGTAGGAATATGGTAGGGGTATTTATAGAGTTAAAGAAAAAATAAAAAAAAAGGATATGTCGGTTCCAAAGGTAGAATTGCGGTTCGAACCGCCTGTTCATATTGATTATGAACTGAATGGTTTATAGAGGGGTCAAACCGGAACCTAAACTGTAACCCTCCAGTTTTGGTCGGCCAATTAGGTTCTAATTTTGACCGATTCGATTCCGAGTCAGTTCATCGGTTCTGATTCGAATTTTACACCTCTAATTTGCTCTATATTATTTTAACTCTCTATTTTATAGAGACGGTTGGTGATGCTCAGTGGTGGTGGTGGTGATGAGGTGAAGGTCATTGTGTACAGATGATGATGATTAGACATGTAAATTTTGAACCGAAACCGATAAACCGAACTAAAATCGGATCGGTCAAAATAGGCCAAAATCGGAACCGAATTGGAACCCAAATCGGCCGATCAAAACTGGACGGTTCTGGTTCTATCCCTTTAAAAACCATCGAACCGGCGGTTCGAACCGCCATTTCCCTTCTTCTTTTTTCAACTTTATAAATACCCCTACCCTATTCCTACCAATTTCACACTATTTCTTCACTCTCAAAAAATTATTTTACTCTAAATTGCTCTTATTAATTATTTATATATTTTATTATTGTAGTTACATTTTCTATATTTCTCAAAGTTATTTTTTACAATTATATTTTTCAAATTCTTTCTAATTTTTTACTATAGTTTAATTTAGTTATTTTGTTATTTCATTACATTTAATAAAATTTAATGAGTTTTTTTTTAATTTTGTTTAAAAATATTTTATGTAATTACTAGCAGAATAATTAATTTGTTTGAAAATTAATAAAAAATCTTTGGAATACAATGTATTATTGGTACTATAATTAATTATTGAATATAACAAAATTTACAAACTGAAAAAAAATTGACAGAATACAATACCGGATTAAAAATAAAATTTTAAAAAAAGTGGAAACCGAACCGGAACAGGAACCAGTGATTTAACCAGTCAAAACCGAAACTTAAACCGGTTAAAACCTCAATCGAAACCAAACCGAATGGGAATCAGACCAAACTGTACAAACCACGATTTAGTTTTGATTATTCCATTCAAGAAATTGGAAAACCGATTCTTAAACTACAACCGGCGGTTTCTCAATGGACAACAAGCCTAATGATGATTATGATAATTGGGTGGGTTTTGATTTTACAGGGAGAAAAGTAGAGAAGATCGAAGGTGTTTCATTTATTTATTTGTGTATTTTGTTTTCAAAACGCAAAAGAAACGACGCGGCATTTGTGCTTATTCTTAAGTGTGTCAGCTTGTGTGCTCCACAACACTGACGTGTCAAGTGCTATGTCAGTTAAAATGTTAAAATAAACAAATCTAAAAATTGTTAAAATGTGTTTTATGACTTTGTTTCCCAGAAAGTGTCCCATTGATAGCCCAATTATATTCATGGAATGGAAGTCAAATAATAAGGCATTTTTTTCTAAAGTATGCATCCATACTTGCATTTGTAAAAATCTATTTTTTTGATAATTAAACGTAATATTCTAATTAAATCCTAGTTCCTTGTTGTTATAAGGAACCACAGTCTACATAATGCATGCTATAAAAAATAATCAACCCAATTATAAAAAATAATTCAACCTTAATCATAAACTTAATAATCTAAGAAAAGAGAAGTTGTCCGTCCTTTTTAGAGGTTATGAGTAAACATGTAAATTTTGAACCGGAATCGGGTCGGTCAAAATTAGAACCGAATTGAAACTGAAATCGGGCGATCAAAACTGGACGGTTATGGTTTAGATTTCGGTTCTATTCCTTTAAAACCATCAAACCGACGGTTCGACCAGGTGATTCAACACACCGGTTGAACCGACTGTTCGAACCGTCATTTCCTTTCTCTTTTTTTTTTTCAACCTTATAAATACCCCTACCCTATTCCTACCAATTTCATACTATTTCTTCTCTCTCAAAAATTTATTTTACTCTAAATTGCTCTTACTAATTATTTATATATTTTATTATTGCAATTACGTTTCTATATTTCTCAAAGTTATTTTTTACAATTACATTTTTCAAATTCCTTTTATTTTTTAACTATAGTTTAATTTAGTTATTTTGTTATTTCATTACATTTAATAAAATTTAATGAATTTTTGTTTTAATTTTGTTTAAATTATGTGATGTAATTACTAGTAGAATAATTAATTTGTTTAAAATTATTAAAAAATATTTAGAATACATTGTATTATTGGTACTATAATTAATTATTGAATATAACAAAATTTACAAACTGGAAAAAAATTGACAAGATAAAATAGTGAATTAAAAATAATTTTTTTTTAAAAAAGGGAATCGAATCGGAACCAGAACCGGTTGTTTAACCGATCAAAACCGAAATCTAAACCTGTTAAAATTGAAACCAAAATCGAACTGAACCGAAATAGGACCAAACCGTGGGAATCACGGTATATTTCCGGTTCCTCCATTCAAGAAATCAGAACCGACAATTGTTGAACTGGAACCGGTGGTTTTCAAACCGACAACAAGCCTAATTATGGGTCGTTAATATTAATGATGGGAATTGCCAAAATTAAAGTCTATGTATTTACACAAAAAAGTCCATGGGTGTTAACAGAAAAGGTCAAACAATTATTAGGCAAAATTGAACAAATCATAAGAAATAAATTTACCGGTCCATCTCTGATTCGAGACTTGAATCACCAAAAACAGTAGTCATAGTCGCACAATTTTTCTCTTAGGAAATAATCGGGGAAAAAACCAATACACACACAGTTAAAGGGAAGCGCACAATAACACAAGTCACAAATGAAAGGTGCATGTTAGCACTACCACCCAAACAGGCTTTGCGTGCGCTTCGTATAAAATGGCCCGCACAAACGTTCATCTCGCTCACACAAACACAACCAAACAAAGGTTTGCCAGCGAAGCCTCTCGCGTTCAGGCTAACCAAAACAAACAGACACGCAAGTCACGCAGAGAGAGAGAGAGAGAGAGCTGTTTGGTTTCTTTTTCTTTTCTCTGCACGGTGCCGTTTCGGATTCGCATTCTCGTGGAGAAATGATGGATCAGAGCTTGGTAGCGTGGATCTTGGCCTTCGCGGTGGGGCTATTCGCTTTCTACTATGTGTTGGCGAAGCAGACGGAGAGGAATGTTCGGCGAGCCATGCTGGAAGATAGAAAACACTCCGTTAAGAGCATCGCTGCTGCTAACGGAGAATGTGGATCCAGTGAAGTCGACATCATCCTCGTCGGTGCCGGAGTCGCCGGCTCCGCCCTAGCCCACACTCTCGGCAAGGTTATTTTCTTTTTGTTCTTTACAATTATCGTTTCCAATTTCTTTTTCTTTCAGAAAAGAAAATCGTGCAACAGTTTTCAAATTTTATTACGTTGAACGGGGACGTTTGGTTGTTGACGATTCATTTACTTCGTCTGGGCCATGCACATAGACACAACAAGATACACATAAGCTTGCAGTCCTGTGAAGTTGAAGAATCTTTTTCAGCAAATACACACACATACACATATTAATATTATATCTAATATTATAATAAAACATAAATAGAGCAGTTATTTTGTATATAATTCATTTTAATTTTTCATTTTATCTGTACTTCGTAGATGTGCGTTCTTGAGAAATGGGGACCAAACAACTTGCGAAGTATCGTTAGTGATTATACTGATATGCTTTCTGGAGCTGGATGTCGTACTTGATGGAATTTTCCATTTATTTTTGAATTTAAGGGTCGGGGCCGGACAAGCAAGCCGTGTATACGAGCATTTTTATTGATCATAAGACAAGAAGAGAGGAAAAAAATAATTGACTTAGTTAGCTTTGATTGCATACACTGTTGCGTTTCAAAGTTTTTTTTTTGTATGCTTTTGTATTACTCTACATTTTTGTCTACTTACCAAGAAAACAAAATAAGAATTGTCCGTTAATTCATGAAAATTGATTGAATAACTGATTTTTGGTCCTGGCGCTTTAGATTTTAGACTTTTTGTTGGAATTATTTTCATGTTATTTAATTTGAACGTTATTCATGTGGGAACTACTTTATTGTACTCTTTATTTTGGATCCAATTGGAAATTAACTATTTACTTTGAAATTCAGGATGGCCGTCGAGTACATGTCATTGAAAGAGATTTGACTGAGCCTGACAGGATTGTTGGTGAATTGCTTCAGCCAGGGGGTTATCTGAAGTTAATTGAATTGGGGCTTGAAGGTAACTACAGAAAAAAATGGAATTCTGGACTTTTTGGCATAATTATTCATATTCAATGATTTTGAAATCACAGTCACTAATGGTTTCATACCTTATACCTAACTGCAGATTGCGTGAGCCAAATTGATGCTCAGCAGGTTTATGGTTATGCTCTTTTCAAGGACGGAAAACATACCCAAATTCCATATCCCTTGGAAAACTTTAACGCAGATGTATCAGGTAGAGGCTTTCACAATGGACGATTTATACAGCGGATGCGGGAAAAAGCTGCATCTCTCCCCAAGTATGTTCTTCTCACGCGCTTAGGACTTTAAAATTTGGTCCATTTTGCAGACGAGTTTGTAACTGAGTCTTCAAGATCGTTCTGATGTTTGCGCAAATATCATTGCATGTTCACTAGAAGCTTTACACTTTCATCTGTATAGATCATGTTAAAGAATTTAATCCGCTAATTGGTGCTTAATCTTTCTCTTTCTATTTTTGCCAGTGTGAAGTTGGAGCAAGGTACTGTCACTTCTCTAGTTGAAGAAAAAGGGGTTATTAAAGGTGTGCAGTGCAAAACAAAAGCAGGCGAGGAGTTGACCGTTTTTGCTCCATTGACAATTGTATGTGATGGTTGTTTCTCAAACCTGCGACGCTCCCTTTGCAACCCCAAAGTAAGAATCAGTTTATAATACTAGTTAGTATATATAAGTTTAATATTGTTATTTTACTTCTAAGCTCTACTATCATTCAGGAATTCAGTCTTCGTAGGCAAAAGTGCCACTGGAGACACTAAATAGTACACTCATGTCCAATTCTTTCTGCAGGTGGATATACCATCCTGTTTTGTGGGTTTGGTGCTAGAGAATTGCCAACTTCCATATGCAAATCATGGGCATGTTATACTGGCAGACCCTTCCCCAGTTTTGTTCTATCCTATCAGTAGTACAGAGGTTCGCTGTCTGGTTGATGTACCTGGTCAGAAGGTCCCTTCTATTTCAAATGGGGATATGGCAAACTATTTGAAAACCGTTGTGGCACCTCAGGTTTGTTTTTTACATTCTAAAACAACCGTTTTGAACTTTTACATTCATGGTTTCTTGAACTGAACTTGTAACATATTATGTTGCAGATTCCACCAGAAATTTATGACTCCTTTGTAGCTGCAGTTGATAAAGGAAACATTAGGACAATGCCAAATAGAAGCATGCCGGCTGCTCCTTATCCTACTCCCGGTGCATTATTGATGGGTGATGCATTCAACATGCGCCATCCTTTGACTGGGGGAGGAATGACAGTGGCTTTATCCGACATTGTTGTGCTCCGGGATCTTTTACGGCCTTTGCGTAACCTGAATGATGCCTCTACACTGTGCAGATACCTTGAGGCTTTCTACACCTTGCGTAAGGTAAGCAACCTTGATTTACAAAGGTTATTTGCTACTCTGGTACTGGTGGGTTTTGCTAATTGATTGCAAGTATTTAAAATGCTTGTGCAAGAAAGAGTACTTTTTTTATTTGATGAAGCAAGAAAGAGTACTTTGTTATCTGGATATTGCAGAATTTTAAGTTTGTGGAGCTATACTTTTCCATTTCTGTTATCTCAGCGCATCTATCTCTTCTTTTGCAGCCCGTAGCATCGACAATAAATACACTGGCAGGTGCCCTGTACAAGGTGTTTTGTGCTTCGCCTGATGAAGCAAGAATAGAAATGCGCCAGGCTTGCTTTGATTACTTAAGTCTTGGAGGTGTCTG